>JACEGR010004018.1:0-94171 GCA_014170235.1 Listronotus bonariensis | reverse complement strand
AGAAAAATGAAATTTGGTATGTTGATATTTGACATAATTTTGAATTGGTTGATGTATTCACTTCTTTCTTATAACTTTCGGTTTGACCGGAAAGAAATGCTACTTTAAAATTTTAAATGGCAATCCTGGTATATTTTGATAGAATATGACATTTCGAATACAATGACACCTTACATGGTTTTTTTGACACTTCGCCTGTCAAAAATTAATTTTTTAAATTTCAATTTAGACAGCCATGATTAGGCTAAAACGGTTTATTTCAGGTCAAGTAGCGATGGGAAAATAAAATGATTCGTCTTTTGTTTTTACGACTTCTCAGGGCGAAGTCCAAGTTTGCAAAATCGTATTTATGGTCATTACTTTTTACAAAAAAACGAGGGTAGCTCGTTGGCATATCCTAAAAGGCATTTTATTCCGAATAATTTGGTAACTTATAAGCGGTATTGCGAGAAAAGTTTTTATCCAAAAAGCATGTAATATTATACTAAAAGATAAATATCGATTTATGGCAACTTCAAGTATTTATTATGTGTTCTGTAGAAAAAGTTGTACTCAAAATATCGCCTATGCGGTACCTAATTATTAGAAATAAAAGGCTCTTTTAGGATATGCTAACGAGCTACCCCATAGCCTTCTTAAACTCTGAGCCGTGAAGTAAGAAAGGCAACGTTGCAAACAACACTGTACAGTAGGGATATAGAAATGAGTTCCTAATAGATTACATGCTAAATATAATTAATTTTTAAAGTGTTTTAAACAAAATATAGGTATAAACTTTTAGGATGTTTTAGACAACACATAGGTATAATTTTAAATAGGTACTATAAATGCCCTAAAAAGCAATAATGTATCTGCAAAACTTATCAGGAAATTTTTTGCCTTATACTTTGTTGGTAAGGTTTTAAAAATTTCAAATTGTTCTGATGTTTTCTACCCCGCTTTATGCATATTTTGCGAACAGACCAATGTAGCTTTTTAAAGTTAACTAAACATTAATATTTAGTAATATTTGCAATACTTAAAATAAATTAAAAGCATGTGTGTTTAGTTATTAAAAGCTTAATTCGTATTACATAAGATACACTTTAAAATAACAAACGCTTTAAATTAGGTTTTGCACTATATTTACCCTAAAACCACCTTAGGTAAATAACTTTCAGAATATCTATATAAATAATATTTTTTGGTGATATTGCTTGGGGTAAATAATTGTTTGTGGTGCACTATACAAACTATTAATATCAAATTAAACCAATTTTTTAAAAACACACTAATTAATTAGTAGCCCGTAAAATATATTTGTCCATTTACTGTATAGGTACTACTTTTACTTTTAATAAAAAAAAACACTTATCCGGTCAATAGCGCACAACCAGGCTTTTCTAATTTCATCGTTTATGGGGAAATTAAATGTTGTTTGATAACCCTTTGTTTTAATATAACTGGGGTAATTCGTTTTAGAGCCCGAAACGCAACACGTTTGTGGCATAATGTACGCCGTACGCACCAACAATACGAGCAGATTTAAACGTAAAAACAACGAATAACATCTTGGCACTGGTCCTATTTTTGAAATATAACAAAGAATTACCTTTTTTATATATAATAAATATACGCTACGATTTAACTTTTAAAAACAAAAAAACCTTTTAGGCAATCGTTTAAACTTGTTTCTGTTTACTTCTAAACTTTACTTGACATTCCTACTGTGCTGTGTTGCCAGATTTCTCCTTCACGGCTAGAGTTTAAGAAGGCTGTGGCTCCCACCATTTCATTTGAAAAAAATGAGTTCTGACCATAAATAATACTTTGCAAACTTTGACTCCACCCTGAAGAGTCCTATAAAACAAAAGACAATTAATTTTATTTTTCCAGGGCTACATGACTTAAAAGAAACCTCAATTAACTATTATATATGCCAAATGTAATTTTTTTAACCGTAAAAAGTAAAAGACTTATAGAGGAGAACCACCTGTATAAAACACCCGGTATAAAATGTATCAACATAAAATTCAGTTCTGTACCATAATAAATAATAAACTTTCCAATTATTCCTGTTACGTAAAACTTCACATTACACACATCGTTAAATGTGCACATGTTACATTTCTCCTTTGAAATTCCCTATCTATCCACCTTTGTTGAATTGATGGTTTTATCCAGGGTTTACATCTATTTTATTTAACTTGCTGAGGTTGGGTATTATGCGGGTACTTTCAATGACAGAGCTTTATTATTTAAATTCATATAGATATGTATGTATGCATGTTTTATTATAGCCCAAGGACTTCTAGAAAATTTGAAAAAGTTAATAAAAGTTTTAGGTTAGAACTTTATCCATAATGAACTTATCACTTATTGACCCTTAATTAGAGTGGCCAAGAATTTTACCATAATTGGTCGCGCGCTGTATTTAATACACCAATAGAAAGTTAGGAGACTTTAAGCTATTTTTTTAAAAATATGTGCAACAAATGACGTGTTTATTACCAAGTGAATCGGTCATTTGAGAAACAGCACATGTCATATTTTTGGCCATTTTGATATTATACTGTTAATTCTATATTTATGGGTGAATACATCGAATCATACAGAAACATCACTTGTCTGATAATATTGAACGATTTTATTCTCCTATTAATATTTGATTCCGTTTAGTAACAACACAAGTCGGTGACATGTGCTCTTTCTCGAAGCATTATAAGTAGGCTGTTTTTTGTTTTGTTGTTTGTTATTGTAAAACATGGCGTCCACAAGTAGTGAAAGTCATAATGCTTCGATAAAAAAAGAAAGTTATACAAGTGTGAAATAATAAAAAATGCTAGACTAAAAGGTAAAGAATACTAAAGATATTGCTGATTTTAAAAGTTGCTGGCCGAAGTTCTATAAAAAAAAATTTTGTCCATTGAATCGCTTGGTAGAGGTGTGCCAAGGGCCCAAAAATGTACATTTCAAATTTTGAACTTTACGCATTTTAGATATTCTTCAAATGAACCTGGGGTAATTGAGGCGTTTAATTTTATAGATGGTGTTACGAGCCATAAATTTAGACTTGCCACTTCGAACTTATTACAACTTCCTACCCCTGTTTAACAACCAGCTTATCTACAAGGATAGGCTCCTATAAATTCAAAAAACTTGATGACATAAAGCCATTTTTTTTATACATTCCAAAAGAACACCACAACTTCTATACAGAGATAATAGGAGTAAATTGGACAAGAACTGAAAATGAAGACCATTAGTATTGTTTTTTTTTTATATTGTAATGTTTTTCCATGTATTATTCAATATAAATATAACGTTATTTGCTGAGTTTTCATGTTCATTTCAGAAACATCACATGTCGCGTATTTTCAAATACCCATATTTTTTTACTTATTTTTCTTTAAGGTTCAAATATTATCGTATTTTGCCAGTAATCGGGCACGTTTCTAATGCTAATTATTTAAAAATAATTTTGTCAACTATCCTTTTAGATTTTCAGTTTTTTTCATTTTCTGTAAAATGGTTTAAAACTGACATG
Source organism: Listronotus bonariensis (assembly GCA_014170235.1). Classification (NCBI taxonomy): domain Eukaryota; kingdom Metazoa; phylum Arthropoda; class Insecta; order Coleoptera; family Curculionidae; genus Listronotus; species Listronotus bonariensis. The sequence continues at coordinate 90,645 of JACEGR010004018.1, read as the reverse complement.
TGATGTTTCTCAAATGACCGATTCAAGTATTATTTTAGTAAAAATGTTTAACCTGTAAATTAATAATTCCACTTTATAAAAGCAAAATATATTTTTTAAAGGATAACAAATCAAAATAATTTGGTAGACAACGAAGGTTAACTTCAAAGAAGGTAAACTTTCTAATAATGAGCGCCCGATTTTTTATATTTGTCCGAAAATATAGGTTATGTTTGTGATGTCACATTTTTGCCAGAATATTTTTTTATCTGACAAAATAAACCAATACTTGCATACATAAAATAAAATTACTAAAAAAACATAAAAAAAATGTATCCTACCCTTAATAACGATTTAAACTTAAATTCCCTGTAAAAAAATATCCAAAAGTCAGTGACCCCTGTTTACAAGTTTTAAAAATCTCTGTTACTGCCCCAGCAAACATAAAAACATTGCATTAACGAAAAATATATATTAACAAGTTGCAATGTAACATTTTTAGAATGCATTTCTGATGTTTATACAACAGTACATATACTTCTTATCTTCCGCTAAATTACGTAACACGATTACATTATTGTCGGCTATAATGTTGCAGTTACATCCACATTGCATTGAAATTTGACAACATATCAATAAGGATTACTTTGTTACATAAATACAACCTATATGTTTCGTTAACCCTGTGTTACGTTTATGTAACTGAAATGTATTAAGTATCAATAATAGCCTTATTGATGTTAGGTAATCGTTATGTTATGAAGCCAACATCTAAACACGTCTGTTCTTGTAATATTACAGTTACAAGAGCACAACATTTATGTTTTATTAACTTAACGTTGCATTAACGCATCAGTAACTAGTTAATACAATTACAAATAACATTGCTACTTCATTTATGTATCATTACAATTCAACATATTCCAAAGAATGTGAAAATTGTTACACTTTTACCACATGAATGTAATGTTGACATTTAGTACAGTAATTAATGATCGATGCTATACCTACAGGGCGAATCAAAAATTGATTAAAGTAAAAAATTAATTTGTGCTTTGTGAGTAAAGTACAATAAAGTAATTAATGATTATATTGTAATTTTTAATGCTGAGTAGATGTTAGTGTCACATATCCTTAAAATGTTTTAAAGTATTAATAAAGTTTAAATTTTCAAATGTCTAACGTAGACGTCCCACTATTGGGTTATCAAAAACTGAAGCAGTTTAACGGTCATTTAAACTGGAAAATTTTGTGTTGCAATTATATTCTTTGCGATAACAATGTTGTCAAATTATTCTTAATTAATGGGTTATAAGGAAAAAAGACAATTAACTAAAATTACATTCATCAATAACTCATAAACCTTTTAGATTTCAGAAACACAAAAATAAATACAAAAGTTTTTTTTTATTGGCGTCAACTGATTTAAACACTTTAATTTTTTTTAAGAATATGACGTTAATAGATGCTATAAAAAATATATTACTAACAGAAGCACAAATTTTATTTTAAGCAATCTTGATTCACCCTGTGTGTAGCATCAATTAAGTGGTTACTAAAAATATCAACATTATATTCATGTGTTAAAAAGTGTTCCAACATGTTTTTACCTTCTTAGGTATACAAGGTGGTCACTTTTGTAGTGTACCAGATGGGTGGGCTTTTTAATGTGCATAGATACCGAGATGGTCAAATTAGTGAAAAGTCAAGCAATTTAAGGGTTTATCATGCAGTAAAGAAAACCAGAAAATGCCTATTAGTTTCGAAGATATGCCCAAAAAAACGAAAATTTGCAGATTTTGTTTTTATTCTTTTCTGATGTTATTTGAACAAATTAAAAAAAATAAAAAAATCTCGTGGCCTCTATTTGAGCTCTACAAAAGAGCATTGAGAGATTTTCAATACGTTTCTTCTTGAGGGCACCATCATCAACTTACTTTTTTAAATACGCACCAGTTTTTTATTTCATATTTTAAAAACTTATGACCTCCCGAATGCCACACTTAATGGTTTTTTGTTGGTACCCTATTAACACAGCAATTTGATTTGCGTCTCTCTCTGAAACATGTAGAAACATGTAGGTTAAATGGAAACAACCTTAATTTGTAACTCAATTAAGTGTGGCAAATCATTGGGTTCGGGAGGACATAAGGTTTCAAAATATTAAATAAACACAGATCCGTATTTAAAATAATTAAGTTGATGATGGAAACATTGCTCTCAATGCTGTCTTGTAGAGCTCAAACAGTGGCAATGAGAAACTTTTTATTTTTTGTATCTGTTCAAATAACATCAGAAAAAAATAACAATTTTCGACAAATCAATAAATTTCGGTTTTTTTGAAGATCTTTCGGAAGTAATGGAAATTTTCAGTTTTTTACTATGCTTCGTAAATATGATGAGAACCGAACATAAAATACGACTTAAATGGTATATGTAGCAAAAATTGCAACAATTTGCTACAATGCTACAATTTATAATGAAGCAAAATAGGCTTAAGAAAAAAATAGTATTTATTTTGTTTATGTTTTAAACAGAATGATTTACATTAAAAAAACTATTATAATCTGAGATTTTGTCTTTTCATTCAAGTTATGTTTTTTACGGCTAAACCTTATTTTTGATTCTTCACGACCTTTCTTAACCAGTACTTTAAGATGTTTTGTTGAATAGGACTTTCCAATTTTCCTACGAGCCTAAAATAAAAGAAAAATATATCAATGCTGTCAAAATACCGCATATAGTTTATTTATTTATGTGAGAAAGTCAAATATCTCTAGTTTCAGTAAAAAGAAAAATTTTAAAAAATAAAAACCTACAAAGGTTTCAAAGCTGCATATATGCTACCATAAGGTAACATTTGTTTTAACAATCAGGAACTCCTAAAAAGTTAAAATGAGAAAGTGAAACCCATTATGCTCTTAAACCGTTTTTGTTCAGAAAAAGGCGAGGAAAAAGGATTTAAAAATATACAGCGTCCCATTTAAAAATTAGAAGTCTCGTTAGAAGTTGACATCATGAATGACATTGTGGTGAAAATAAAAGAGTAAAAATTCAAAATTATGTAAAAAATTAGATTTAGGTAACCCATAAACCACACCAAATTTCAAAATCCTAACTTAAAAAGTTACAGTACCTGGTATATATTTTGAACATACAGGGTGTTCATTTCAAGACTTCCCACCTTAAATTTCTTTCTTCTAGTAAATACTACGAAAAATCAGAAAGAGACGTCAATTTTATTTTCAAAGGGGACAGTTTTTGAGGGTTATGTTGAATTACTTAACTTCAACCCCTAGCGGTGATGAGTTCTACCCTAAAATATCAAAAACAAAAAGCGTCGAGTAACACCTTGTTTGAGAGGCCTTATTACTTAATTTCTACTGATGAGTCGTTTGTCCGCTTTAGTTCAGTATTTTTTGAGATATTCAATTTTTAAAAATCTTCCGGATTTATATGTGGAAACCGAAAGTATTTTTTTACTGAAATTAGCACCAATTAGAATCATGTAGCATTTTTAATGCTGATTTCAATGAAGTATGTCATCATTGCGATATTACTAACTTAAAGGTAAACATCTAGTATTTTAAAAATGACTATTTCATAAACTAAAACAGACAACTGACACATCAGTAAAATTTAATTCAAAAGGCCTCTCAAATGAGATGCTACTTGATCCCCCTTTCCATTTAAGATTTTAGGGATGGAACTCAAGTCACTCACCAGCGCTAGGGGGTTGAAGTTAAGTAATTCAACATAACCTCAAAAAGTGTCCCATTTGAAAATAAAATTGACGCCTGTTTCCGATTCTTCATATTAGTTATTGGAAGAAAGATATTTAGGGTGGAAGTCTTGAAATGAACACCCTGTATATTTCACATTCTTTATACAGTGTGTCCGAAATTGGTGATGCATATGTATTGGTATTTCTTACACGATAAGAGTTACAGGGAAGTTTAAATGGGAAAAGTTTTGCGAAATTTGGAGCCTATTAAGATACCGTTTAGAAACTTCCCAAATTCCTATTAGTTTTTGTAATATTTGGAAAAAACTAAAATTTTGAAAAATAAATTTTATTTTTTTCTGGTTTATTTTAAAGAGATATTTTAAAATATATCTCACTTTCTCATAGCAACTTTTTTCCTCTACAAGATAATGCATTCAGATTTTAACTTTTTGCACTTTTCAGCTGGTATGTATGAAAAATTGTGAATTACTGCAAAACAATGCACCTAACATAAAATTTGTACATATTGCAGACAGTGAGAGCCCTTGTTTATGCTTAAGTAATTATCACATACTATAAACCGAGCTATAAACTAAACTCGAGGGGCTTTTCACTGAGGGAATACCTGTACACTTGGGGGAATCAGTAGGAAATCCCAGGGGATATATGGGGAATTATAGATAGGGAATCCTGGGGAATACATGGGAAATCCTGGGGAATCCTGGGAAATACATGGGAAATCCAGGGAATACATGGTCAAAATACTAGGGTCAAAAGGGGAATACCTGTACAAATTTTGGGTCAGTGAAAAGCCCCTCGACTAAACTATTGTAATTGGCTAAAAGCAGTCAGCTGACTATCTCTGTGAATTCTATTGGTCTAACTCTCATAGTTTTTGATAAAAATTAAGATTAATTCAAGAAATAATTTTCTCGGTGTAGATACTTAATACTCGACTTAAAATAGTATAACTTTGGTAAACTTGTTCAATATTTTTATAATTTTTTAAAACCTAATTTGAAATTTTAAAAATTATTTATTTATAAATCTAAAATAAAAAAATATCAACAAGTTGGTATTTACTTTTTCTGTAAAGTAATAAGTTTTACTTTTAAGGTACGTAGAGCCCTTATACAAAAGTTTCTTGTGTAGCAAAATCAAGCATAAACAAAGCTTTTAAGAATTAGAATATGTATAAACTCACCCAAGATGTATGCTTCACGGATTTTTTAAAGATAACCATGCATGATTGCTTACCTTTAACGGCAATGGCGGGGTCAAAAGCGTGGAACTTGTTGAGGCCTCAACTTTCTCGTTTTCCATCGTATTTGACACAAAGAAATTAGCTCACAAAAACACAAACCAAAATAATTCACAAAACAACACGGATTTAAAGAGTAAATCCGTGCAAAACAACTAATAACGTAATAAAAACGAGGGATTCTGTGTTAACATAGGTTCATGTCTAAAGAAAATCAGAAAATGGCCGATAAGATATTTTAATTTTTAATTGACGTATCGTACGCAACGTGGCGTGAGTGTTACTTACTAAAGATGTTTTAACTTAGTAAAATTCGAGTATTTAAAATATCATAATTTTGTTACTTTTGAGTAATGTTCTATAATTGTTAATTTAAAAATATTTTAGGATTATTAAAATAAAGTAACTAGTTAGTTGCAAAAATCGGAATAAAATGTAACTTCTACATTTTTCACTGGCGAAAAATTAACGTTGTTACAATGTATCTGCAATAATACTCAGGCATATGTTTTTATTATTGGGTTTTTAATGTTACAAAAACAGTTAGACAACGTAATTAAAAAATGTTTTTAAAATTACTTCTACGCAATGTTTAGTAATGTTTTCGTTACGTAACATGTTTAGTGGGGCAGTACTATTAAACTACCTAATTTATCTATAAACAGTAAAAACTAAACATATATAAAAGTCCAATGACTAAAAGGCAAAAATAACACCAAAACCTCGAAAAAAGCCATCCAGTACGATTGTAAACAAAGAATTACGGGAAAAGATTACGTCACAAAATTTAGCGAACATGGGATCTAGCGCTCCTTATTAAAAAGTTTATTTTCCTTGGTTTTACTTTCTGGGAATTTTTACTAATATTTGGGCCCTGCAAGGCAAAGTTAAAAATGTAATTGTATTTATTAGGAATTACTACTTTAGTTTTATACAAGCATTTAAAAAAATAGTAAACTACTGCGTCAGATAAGACTTACATTAATACTGGTGGCGTTAACAGAGACAAGAATGAGACGAATAACTGGTCCTAACAATTTGTCCATTGTATTTATCTCTTTCTGGTTTAACGTAAGTTCCAATAAATATGTCTTTGTCTTTCATCATGGCAGGCTATGGTAGATGGAGCAATCATCGCTTTGCCCTGGTTGCCAAGTTGTTTACAATTTCTGCATGTAAACTTTAATGTCCTTTTTTGGCTCACATCTAATTAAGAGAAAGAAAATATACCATGAATCGAATATTTTTAACTTGACAACGTTACCGCAGGCAGTCACGCCGAAATGTTAATCGATATTTGTGTTTGATATTTTTCAATGGCCGATTTGTTTTGACAGTTTGTTTACATTTTCTGTGATTTACTGTGTGTTTCGTGGTTTTTTACCTTTATTGGAATATTGACTTTTATTAGTGATCACAGTGTATATATTAAATTTGTGCTTTTCAACAGATAATTTAAGGTAATATTAACATGGTTATCTGTAAGAAAAAATCTTTATAAAAACCAAATAAATGACATTTTTAATAAGGTGTGTGTAATTATTGAACTAAACCCCAATATTTTATATTAATAGGAAACAAAAACAAGTACCTAACATTAAGGGCAAAAATAGCACAGCTATATAATTTGAATTTGGCGGGCAAACGATAAAGTCGACTCACGCCTTCCTTGAAGACAGACAAGCAAGGCCCAGCAGCTTTCTCTCTCTCTCGGATAATTTATTTACATTTAGTTGCTCGTCTCATTGTTGTCTCTGACTTTAAGCTATTTTTTGAAAATGTGTGCAAAAAATAATGTTAACATTAGGAATAACTACTTTAATTTTATAGAAGAATTTAAAAAATTAGTAAAATACTGCATCAGATAATACTTACATTAATACTAGTCGCGCGTTGTATCTTAAGCACCGCTTACAAACAAATATTGATATTGTAACAACTAAATACTATTTTTAAGTAAGACCGCCACAGCACATCAACGACATCCTTCTGCTAAGATACATGGGTTCGTAATAAAAGAAATCGGTTTTTAAAGCAAAAGGTGATGTCTTTTTTAAGATTGGTGTACAAAATACACCGGCTCACCTAATTAGGGGTTAAGAGGGTGTTTATCTAACAATTCTACACCACTGTTGTTTGACCAATCAAATGTGTAGTTTTGGTTGCATTACCATGACAACACAAGTATTTATCGGAAATTTTTTTCTCCTGCCTGGTACCCTGGAGAGAATTTTTAACATAATCATTGAATGTGTTTTAACGTCATGTCTGTCAGTCACATACATAATTAAAGAAAATGTTATTTTGTACCAGTTGTAGTATTTCAGACATAACATAATATAAAATAATGAAAGGTTTTAAGACCCTAAATGACAATTTTATACAACTACAGTTAGTAAAATAATATCATAAGACTGAAGTACTAGACATAAGTAAAGAGCAAACGAAAGCAAGGTATGGGTCTAAAAAATTAAAATAATCTTTTTTTGCTAAATGTAGTAATATAAGGTATATATAATATAAAAGAATAAACAATGTTCAGCTCTAAAATTACATATATTTGCAACTACAATTGGTAAAATGGAAAATATTTATTTTATAGTAAAATGTTAAAGCTCGCGTTAAAGTTACAAATTTTAATTTAAAAGAATATTACTTAAAACAAACTTGGTGTGAAATTTTCTTACCGAATACCACACGTGCTTAAATTATTCCAAGAAATTTTTTCTCGGCCACGAATAATTTAAGAAAATTCTCCTCGCCTAGGGCTCGGGATAATCTTCAAAATATTCGTGGCCTTGGAAAAATTTCCGGAAATAAATTTAGCACTAGTGGTATTACAAGTGAAAATTCCACCCCACTGGATTTGGAATGTGTAGTTTTAGTTGCATTACCATGACAACACAAGTATTTATCGAAATTTTTTTCTCCTGTCTGGGGTACTGGAGCGAATTATAGTGGACATTTTTTGACATAATGACTGCATTGAATTTGTTTTAACGTCATGTCTGCCATTCACTACGTTTATATCGAATAGTTGAAGCTAGCTTAAATTAGAGCGGCTTTTAAAAGTGGCTTGAAAAAGCGATATAAACGCGCTTAAAAGTGACTTGAATCGTTCAATTAAGCCTGAAAATAAGTAGGATTGACTTCACTGAATACGATTAGAAACACGATATAAACGATTGAAGCGGGCTTAATAACTGCCTAACTTCATTAGTGTTAATTTCATATATGATTTTGACATTTTTATGAAAAACATAAGTTGAAAAACAGGTGAAAAAACTTTAAAACACGCTCACACCAACAACAGCACACAAAATGGGACGAATTAAAAAGTGAGGTTTGTTTTTCATTTGATATCTACCGTGAAGTTGGATGCAAAACTGCCGCATGCGTACGACGATGCGATGGCCTGAAATGTGCTTGACCTCGATTTTTAATCGACTTTAAAGCCACCGAAATAAACATGTAGACTTGGAAATCGCTTCAAAGCCGCTTTGTTTTCAAGCCAGCTTCAACTATTCGATATAAACGTAGTAATTAACATACATAATTAAAGAAAATGGTAGTTTGTAACAGTTATAGTGTTTTAGACGTAACATATTATGAAATAATGTAAGGTTTTTAAGTACCTAAATGGCAACTTTATACAACTACAGTTAGTAAAATAATATTATAGGACTCAAGAAGTAGACATAAGTAAAGAGCGAACAAAAGCAAGGTAAAGGTCTAAAAAATAAAATAAACTATTTTTAACAACTGTAGTTGACTGTCCTTATGTAAAAAAATATTTCTCATTAACTGATTTTTTATAATTTCTAAACATATTTGCAACAAAAATTTAATGATTTGTATAACAAAACTTTAGACTTTTAACAAATAAAATATTGGTGGATTCAACTATACTTTTTAAATTATTAGTTAATTATCTTAAGGGATTTTGCCAATAAAAATGACGTAAAGATAAACATGCACTTAAGTCAAAGAAGGGCGGTCGTAAAATAGAAATTAGACGATTAGCCTTTTAGAAACGATGGGATTTTTAGAATTTAATTATGTGATGGAAAGGATAAAAGCATGCGGCAGTTTCACTGACTTAAATTATTTGAATTATTTTTCTTTCGATGGATTCTATTGATTAAACTCTACGTTTTTTTTTGTTTTATCAAGATTTTAAATAATGTGTTGGTCTGCTCGTTGTCATTTTGGACTGCCAAAAAATTAAATTTATAAACTTAGAAAATTATTTTACAATTTGAATAAGTGCATTGCTTAAAATTATTCGTTATTTCTAAATAGTTGCAATAAATTGAGTGTGTCATTACCGCTTATGGCATAATACAAAAAAAAATAATAAAAAAACATATTAAAAATAAAAAAATCCTACTGCAATTAAAAAATATAATTGGAGATATGCTCTATATTGGTTAGGCGGATTCATTTATTGGGTGGTCTTCTTGTTGAGTACACGCCTGGAAAGAATGGGACCGCTTCGGTCCTGGTCCCGGGGTATACGAGCTGACCCTGTTCAGCCCTATTGTCCCCTATGAACTGGCCGGTCGCCTGAAACAAAATAAAAGAAAAACCCCCAAAAAACCCAAAAAATTCTAATTAAAAAACGACGTTTCGGTGGCAAGTCTGCCACCGTTGTCAAGTTAAACAATTAAGTTAAAAAATAAAAATAAATTATTTACTAATATTTAAATTAGAAATGATTAAAATTTAGATTATTTTTGTATCTCAAACTGAAAATAGTTTGACATATGTGTCATGAGTGACATAAGTAACTGGTGTATTCATTATTTGTAAGACAAAAAAGGTAATAAGTTAGTTGATTTTTGGTTTTCCTGAAGATACTTCAGTATCGAGCAAAGGCAACCAAGTGTTATTTAAATTAACTGAAATTGATGCTACACAATTATCTTTATTTAATAATATATACGCACTTTCTTTGATTTTGCGTTTTTTAGAACAAGTTTCCATTGCTAAAATACTCGAAGCATCCCAGTTTATTCTATGATTGTTATTAAATGCGTGTTGGCAGATTTTTGATTTATGAAATTCTGTGTTTTTAATGTAAGATCTGTGTTCTTTTATGCGTTTAGCAGTACAGAAAAAAAGGAAAACTAAAAATCAACTAACTTATTACCCTTTTGTCTTACAAATTATAAATACACCAGTTACTTATGTCACTCATGACACATATGTCAAACTATTTTCAGTTTGAGATACAAAACACTAAATTTTAATCATTTCTAATTTAAATATTAGTTAATATTTTATTTTTATTTTTTAACTTAATTTTTAATCTTGACAACGGTGGCAGACTTGCCACCGAAACGTCGTTTTTTAATTAGAATTTTTTGGTTTTTTGGGGGTTTTTCTTTTATTTTGTTTCAGGCGACCGGCCAGTTCATAGGGGTCAATAGGGCTGAACAGGGTCAGCTCGTATACTCCGGGACCAGGACCGAAGCGGTCCCATTCTTTCCAGGCGTGTACTCAACAAGAAGACCATCCAATAAAAAAAATAATTTATATATATGTTTAAAACGCAAAGCTATAATTTTCAGACACTTCGTTAGAGACTCCTGCTGCACCAATTTACATGATGTTTTTCTTTAATTATAAATTATCCTCTAGTTAGTAAAACGTCTCATCACTACTTTTTTTTAATTTTTTATTTCCTTTTTCTTTCTTTAAAAACAAAAAACAAAATGTAACGGGTGTTGGCTATACCTCGGAGAATACTACATCAAACTCAGTATCGTTAGCTTTTGGGCAGTACAAACTGCCCCACTTTACTGGATATGTTTTTTGGCAATACAAACTGCACTTAAATGTATAGATGGGTCCACATCTAATTCATTCTGAAAGCAATACCGCTAAGTACACAAAAATGATAAAGTAAACAAACCTTTTCGAAGGCAGCCTATGACAGAGCCTAATTACATATTTTTTAAACAAATAACAAAAATATTGCTTAAACACATGTCTTTTACTTAAAAAACATCTTCATACTTCGCCTCTGGCCTGCTATAAAACCGGTGGCACGTGGCGTGGAACTAGAAACTCGTCGGGTTGAATATTTATTGCTGCAATAAATCATTGTTAACAAAAGGGTTTATTACCATTATCCTTTTTGTGTACATTGCGGTACTGCTTTCAGAATGAGTTAAATGTGGACCCATCTATAACTGCTACCAGAGTCGTTAAAATTAGACGCATTTTAGAAAGAGAAAATTGGTGTTAGCTTTTCAATTTCTGCGACTTTATAATTAAACCATTATGTGGCGTTAAAAGAATAAAAATATTTATTTATCCTTTCCTGAAAAGCATAGGTACATACTGCGGCGAAACGTGCCCAAAATATTCAGGGCCGTGCCTATCGGGTGGTGTAAGTGGTGCAAGGCACCAGGGCGGAACGGTGCTAGGGCGGAAAGTTAGGTTATAAAAAGTAATAAAGGGCGCTATGAGGTTTTGGCACTTGAAAAGCAATATGTTTTAAAAGCAAGGATCTTTTTAATGCTCGTCAAAAAATATTATAGTTGATTTAGTTCTGGTTGATTAAAGGATGGTTTTTGTAAGGTCCTTTTTTTGGCCCTCAAAAAGTTTCATACCTCAATATACATTATTTTGTAGGGACGGCAAATAAGTTTTTACACCACACCGTGAGGCACCCTAGGAACGGCCCTGAAAATATTGCATGTCACGCAACATATGCATTATTTCAGCACGGGAGGTTCATATTATAAGGATTTTATGTGTTAAATGGAAATGCGTTGTTTCCATGGAAATTTTAAGAGGGTTTATTATTGACTCCCTGTACACTTTACAGAAAAAATGTAAGATAACTTTTAAAGAGACCAATCTGACAAACCCTCGTGACAAGTTTCAAAAAATTATAATATCGAATTTTAAACTATTTAAATAACTAAATGTAATTGAAAAATTATTAAATTTTTGGTTCAGGTAAAACCAAACAGGCACCTGTAAACTGAATGTTGTCACTGACATGAGCAAAGTGTCAGTATATCAGTGACAGTCAGCATTTGAAAAAAGAATAATTATAATATTAAAAGACCTATAAATTTAATCGATTAAACTACCCAGCAATATATTGAGCAAGATTTTTCTTGGAAAATAGCTGAATGTATAAAAATTTTATAAAAACATAAGGGTTTTTATTTCTAAATTAAAAACCCGAGGCAGTCGAGGCTTTTTTTTTTAATTATTGTCCATGAAACTATTTGCCAAGCCAATCTTGCAGAAAATATTTGGGTAGTTTAATCGATTTAAATTTGTAGGTCGAGTGGTTAACGGCTAGGATATCTACTAAAAAACTTACATTAAAGCCAACAACATATATTACTGATAATAAAGTTAAACATTTTCTTTTAACAACTAGTTTGGATGACAGAAATGTATTTGCTGTTAAATAGTACATGTGGTTTAATCACTTATCTAAATAAAACTTATCTAAAAAATGGTGGATTCTGATTGGTCTACTTTCTAAGAAGAAAAACATTGGACAAAAAAGTATCAATTATGAGTGAGTGATACCAAAAATTTGGTAATTTTGCAATTACATTTAATTAAATAATTTAAGATTTGCTTAAATTTTTTTGGAACACGAGTGTTTGTTAGATTGGTCTCTTCAAAAAGTTATCTTATTTTTTTTGTAAAATGTACAGGGAGCCAATAATTAACCCCTTAGAATGAGATATCCTATGTTCCGCTCTGCGACGCACCACCCTGTATAGTTTAATATTTTACCAAGAGTATATTTTATACTGGTGATACCAAATTTTGGAAATTTTGCAATAGCATTTAATAAAATAATTTAACACTTGCTAATTAATTTTTTTGGACAGGAAGCCAATGATTAACCCCCTACGCATCACCCTGTATATGTTATTATTTTACCAAGCGCATATTTTATTATTACTGTCTTCCAGCATCCTTAATTTCCTACATCGAATTATCCCTTATTACAATCCCGTATTTAGCTCCCGACCTATAAATTCTCGACAAATAATGATGAAAGTCGTAAACAACACCCGACTACTAGTAACATGGAATTCCGTCACAATAAGGTGTCGCTTCCGTCACACATTAACCCTGGAACCGCGTAGTTCAAATACCTCCTGCCTAGACAAATTTGCCCAGACTTCTTAATAAAGCGTTTTAGCGTTTTAAGATGACGACCCGGATTTCTAAACTCCGGAAATTGGATTATTTACACTCGTGTTTTTAGGAGAATTAAGATTTGGTGTTTGTAAAAGAATGGGAGGCAGTAAAGTGTATTAAAGGAATACGAATAAATACAGTGAATGTCAACTAATTATTAGTTTATTATATTACACTTCTAACTTCTAAACCTTTCGGTATATTTTTATTAAACTTGAAACGATAATTTATGACCAAGGTCTGCATTTTTTGACATATCAGTGACAACTCTAAATGTCAAGGTAAAAGCTCTAAATGTCAAAGTCACAGCTGGGCATCAACGCAACCGCTACCGCCAGCCTGACAGCCGAAAATCTACCTGAAAGGGGAGGGAGAACAACAAATCAAAAAATTAGGCAACCTAAAATTCTTGTTTTGCTGGAGTTGCTACCTTCCGGACTATTTTGAAGACACCAATCTGACAAACCTTCGTGCCAAGATTTAAAAAAGTAAATAAGCAAATTTTAAATTACCAAATTCTTGTTTTAGGTAAAACAAAACAGGCACATGTGAAACAAATGTTGTCACTGACATGGGGAAAATATCAATAAATTAGTGACAATCGGTAATTGAAATAAAGTTATGTATTAGTTAATCGACGAAAAAGTATCCCTAATTAGATGATACCAAATTTTAGTAATTTTGCAATTACATTTAATAAAATAATTTAAAACCTGCTAATTAATTTGTTTTGGACAGGAAAGCCAAAGATTAACCTCCTTAGAATTTACACGGGATTTCCTTTATTCCGCTCTGCGACGCATCACCCTGTACATGCCATTATTTTATCAAGCGTATATTTTATTGTTACTGTCTTCCAGCATCCTAAATTTCCTACATCGAATTATCCCTTATAACAATCCCATATTTAGCTCCCGACCTATAAATTCTCGACAAATAATGATGAAAGTCGTAAACAACACCCGACTACTAGTAACATGGAATTCCGTCACAATAAGGTGTCGCTTCCGTCACACATTAACCCTGAAACCGCGTAGTTCAAATACCACCTGCCTAGACAAATTTGCTCAGACTCCTTAATAAAGCGTTTTAGCGTTTTAAGATGACGACCCGGATTTCTAAACTCCGGGAACTGGATTATTTACACTCGTGTTTTCTAGGAGAATTAAGATTTGGGGTTTGTCAAAGAATGGAAGGCAGTAAAGTGTATTAAAGGAATACGAATAGATACAGTGAGTGTCAACTAATTAATAGTATAGGAGGTAGCAAAGTGTAAGAAAAATAATTTTAGATCAGCTGATTTTTTGATATGTTGTTCGCCTTTCTCTTCTATATTAGACTATGGGCTGTCTGGCTGGCGTTTCTTAGTTCTTAGCTTACCTATACAGCTAATAATTTAAGGTTTTAAAAACATTTTAAGAAACCTAATTTTTAAGTTCTTGTCCTTGGATATGTTTACCAAATATATTTTTTTTATTGCCAGATACTTTTATAATTGCTAATTATACAGTCGTCCCCCTTCTAACTTCTGACTCGTTCAATTTACTTTGATGAAACTTGGAACGATAATTTATGACCAAGGTCTGCATTTTTTGACATATCAGTGACAGCTTAAACTATCAAGGTGACAGTTCTAAATGTCCAGGTCACAGCTGGGCGCCAACGCAACCGCTACCGCCAGGCAGACAGCCGAAAATCTACCCGAAAGAGGAGGGAGAACAACAAATCAAAAAATTAGGTAACCTAAAATTCTTGTTTTGCTGGAAGTGCTACCTCCCGGACTATTTTGAAGACACCAATCTGACAATCCTTCGTGCCAAGATTTAAAAAAAGTAAATAAGCAAATTTTAAACTACCAAATTCTTGTTTCAGGTAAAACCGAACAGGCACCTGTGAAATAAATGTTGTCACCGACATGGGGAAAAGTTTCAATAAATCAGTACAATCAGTAATTGAAATAAAGTTATGTATTCGTTAATCGAAGAAAAAGTATCCATAATTAGGTGATACCAAATTTTAGTAATTTTGCAATTGCATTAAATAAAACAATTTAAAACTCGCTAATTAAATTTTTTGGGACAGGGAAGCCAATGATTAACCGCTTTAAAGTTTACACGGAATTTCCTTTATTCCGCTCTGCGACGCACCACCTTCTATATGTTATTATTTTAAGGTCCGCGCGTTTAGTAAAGAAGCCACCGACGTCACGTTTATCTACGCGAAATCTTCTGTAACTCTCTTTTAATCGCGGTTTCGAGGGCTTCGTATCGTAACCTAGGAAGTAAGCATTTTAAAGATTGGATTTAAAAAAATTAATAACATTTTAAACACGGAATGAGGGAATAAGAGGAGATTTTGCGCAGAAAATGATGACGTCGGTGGCCTCTTTACTAAACGCGCGGACCCTATCAAGCGTATATTTTATTGTTACTGTCTTCCAGCATCCTTAATTTCCTACATCGAATTATCCCTTATAACAGTCTCGTATTTAGCTCCCGACCT
Organism: Listronotus bonariensis; assembly: GCA_014170235.1. Taxonomy (NCBI): domain Eukaryota; kingdom Metazoa; phylum Arthropoda; class Insecta; order Coleoptera; family Curculionidae; genus Listronotus; species Listronotus bonariensis. Next base: position 74,986 of record JACEGR010004018.1, on the reverse strand, counting down.
ATAAATTCTCGACAAATAATGATGAAAGTCGTAAACAACACCCGACTACTAGTAACATGAAATTCCGTCACAATAAGGTGTCGCTTCCGTCACACATTAACCCTGGAACCGCGTAGTTCAAATACCACCTGCCGAGACAAATTTGCTCAGACTCCTTAATAAAGCGTTTTAGCGTTTTAAGATGACGACCCGGATTTCTAAACTCCGGGAACTGGATTATTTACACTCGTGTTTTCTAGGAGAATTAAGATTTGTGGATTGTCAAAGAATGGGACGCAGTGAAATGTATTTAAGTTGGTTAGGAATACGAATAAAAACAGAATGTCTAATAATTAATGGACTACAGAGAAACCACAGATTCCTTTCGCCAAAATGATAGACTTTTATTAAACAAATCTAAGTCTTTTCAGTTAAAACCTGCCATTAGCAAGTTACAAAATAAAATTTTTAAAGTTGTTTTACTTTGACTAAATATACAGTGTGATTCAAAAATCGATCACGAAACTTAAAGGGGTGATTCTACTAGACAAAATAAGGGTAGAGCTTCATATAATTTTTTTTAAATGTCATTTGTTTTCGAGTTACAAGCCGTCAAAGTTCATTAGTTATTTTGTTTTTTCGCCATAGTGTATTTATTTTTTAACCAATCTAATTGATATTTGGCAAAATTTTAAGACAAAAGTATTTTTTAAATACCGCCAGAGGGCACTTTACCCAAAACTTAAAATTTATTTACATCATAACCTTTTTTATTTTGACAGATATCGTATACCTGGGGGCGCCATTTTCACAGTCAAAAACTTAAAAAATTAAGTACTCTTTATTAAAGTCGATAAACCTCACCGTTTAGGCACCAATAAATATCAAAGTTTTCATTAATTTCCATCAAATTACCTACATACATACAGGGTGTCCAGTAACTCAACCGACAAGCTTAACCAAACGATTCTCCAAAAAATAAGAAAAAAACTGTATATATACATATACATATAAACATATGTCCTAAACGTCTTCGTTTTTAAACTATGGGGTGTTAAAAATTATGAACTTATTTTCTGTTGTAGAATCGCCCCGTATAGTTTGTCGGTTAAGTTACTGGACACCCTGTATGTATGTAGGTAATTTGATTGAAATTGATAAAAACTTTAATGTCTATTGGTGCCTAAACGGTGAGGTTTATCGACTTTAGTAAAGAGTACTTTATTTTTTAAGTTTTTGACTGTCTATAAACATACTGGGTTAGTTAAATGTCCTGCAACTCTCAATTATATTTAAAACCGCTAAATCTACATATACCAAATTTGATATCTGGAGGGCAAAGAATTTAATAGTATTGGCACCATTACCAGATTTCCCAGTTTTGTGCTTCACAAATCTTTTTTTTAATGTCTTGTTTATTTTCATGGCAATAAGTTGCGCAGGCCAAATTGATAATTTCACAAATTTTTAAAATTTTATTTTTACTAGCTGCCAAGATATGACAACACCACATTTGAGGTAAAAGTTCAGATGCGCTCAAATATCTCTAAAACCACTTATACTGTGTTTACATATTTTGATGTTTAAAATGTTTTTTTGGGCAAGTAGAATTATTTAGTGATATTGTGTGTGTTGTTGATAGAATAAACTATTTATTTTAAATAAAATAAAACAAGTGCAAACATTAGAAAGATTCAAATTTTTTTAAAAATTATTCTTTATTACTTATCGAGATATGACAACACAGCAATCTTTATTAAAGTTTGGCAACAATGCTAATATTACTTACCAATTAGGAATGTTTAGAAACCCCCAAATACCTAATTTTGTGAATACAGCTTTAGTGGTTTTAAATATATTTAGGCGCTAATGAACTTTTTGCTGAAAGTGTGTGTATCATAGCTCGGCAACTAATAAAAACAGAATTTTAAAAATTTAGAAACCCACTAAATTTGCTGCGCCCAGTTTAATGCAATAAAAATAAATGGGGCATTTCATTTAAAAAGTAGGAAAAAAATACGTGTAGCACAAAACTTGGAAAACTGGCAACACTGCCACATCACTATTTAATTTCACATATTCTAAACCCCTTATATACAAAACTTTGTTAATGTAGCTACCGGCGGTGGTCAACGGGGCGCAATCCCTTCACTAAAGTTTTATTGAACAGGTAAATGGGGCGCAGGGATCTTGGGGTCAATAAAATCGTAAAGGTAAACGGGGCGCAAATATTTTCTTTAAAGTAAAGGTATCGAAATAAAATGTTGGTCTTTTTTATTAATTTTATTGATTACGAAACATTTATTGCATCAAAAATATTTCTCTTTCTTCTTTTCGCACATCTATTCACTATTACAATGAGAACTGAACTGATTAAGTGGTATACAAATTATTAGTGTCAATTATAAGAATTCTTACCTGCCCTGACCCACACCCCCTCTCGGGAAGGGCTGGCGCCCCATTTACCTATGATATAAACGTAACCTTACAGGCGTGCAGGTGAAAGAGATATTTTCGCGCCCCGTTTACCTCCGTCCGTAGCTACAGCACTTTTAAAGATATTTATAAATTGCGGTACTTTTAACTAACCCAGTATGACAAAAAATAGTGGTTTACCACTTCAAATCAAACAATACTTGCGCAATATTTTAATCTTGGCCAATATGGTGAATGATCCAATATTATTAAACATAAAGCTGTTACAATAACAATATTAAAAAATATATAGGGTGTTCCATTAAAATTAACAGGGATATCATACTTAGAAGTTCAAATTTTACAGAACTTTTGGCTAAACTGGAAGAAGTATTTTAATGGTCTCTAAGATAGAGTCTTTTAAAAGAATTATTTTAAGCATTTTAAATTTTTGGTGTTTATTTTTTTCCATAAAACTGCATATTGTGCTGTCCTTTAGATATTTTCAGACGACATTTTCTCCAAAACCATAAAAGTTAGGTTATGAATATATTAAAGGTTTTATATCAGGAATGACCTGTAGAATTCAAATCCTAAAAAATATACAGGGTGTTCCATTTAAAATATTAAAGTTTATATCACTTCCGGTTAAACCGAAAGTAATATACAGATGCTATTATATCTAAAATTGGCATCCGGTGATATGATATAACGTCCCTAAATTTGAAAACTATACGGTTGCACTGAAGAAAATAAATTGCTGAATAGTAATTTCGTTGTCACCCGGTATATAAGGTAGTGGAAATAAGGATGGCAAAACAAAAAAACAAATTATTTGCTTATTTCTGGTTTTATACTTTTTTTAGCTTCCAAATAATTCATTTACATTAAAAAGTTTGAAAAGGGTCAAAAATAATAATCAAAACGTTGCAGAACAAATAAATGAATGAATTTTTACTCCGCATTTTATAAATTGTTTATTATTAAAATATTTTATTATATGAATATATAAATATATCATATTTTGATTAAAAAACTTTTTAAACCTTAAGTATAAAAGAAAACGCACTGTAAAAATTGTAAGGTATTTTGAAAATAGTGTTTTTATTAAAAACTGCGTTTTGATTTGGAGTTCCTCATATTTTATAAATAAATAAAAAAGTAAACCGTTAAAACAGCTATAATAATTCTGTATGCAAGCTGCAAAATGGCTATAAGATCGGCCGAGATTCGAAATCAATACCAGACCTCAATTAAAGCCGATATGGCAATGATTTGCTAATTACATCCGATATTCCGAGAAATTTATCGTATCCTGACGTGCCAAAGACCCATCATAACGCTCGCTTACCGGCAAACAGTGGGTAAAAATAGCAATTAAACTGATCAAAATTCTCACGTTAAAATTTAATTTTAATACTGACCTCATTATTAAATAGACACACTTGCCTATAAGCCACATTAATTATGTAATGGAATAGATTTAGAAAAAAAGCATTTTACCTGCAAATTTTTTGGTCCTGCATAAAATGACTTAAAATTTTAACAGGACGTAGAAAATAGCCCAAAAAAAATCCTCCTCTAGGGAAAGAAATTTTTTTATTACATGTTTATAACAGGAATAGATAGAAAGAGTAATTCTAAGCAAAAAACGTTCTTTAGTTTTTTCGTAAAACCAATACTTTTCAGGTTATTCGTGATTAAAAGTAATAATTTATCCATAACTTAAAAATGATGTATTTTATTAAAAAAACTGTAAGAAGCAAAATTGTAGCGTATAAAAACAAACAAAATGATTTTACTATAATTTTTCTAATGGTTAATGGTTAGCTTTTTTCTTAAATTTTAAACTTATAGTCTATGATCCGGGATTAGGAAAATATACCCTCATCTGTTAATTAAATGAAATAATATTTTCTAGACAGATTTTAATGTAGTGAATGCAAGTGAACAACATCTGCCAGCATAGGTCTGCTACAATTAATAATAATTAATTAATTATTAGTTAATTTATTTATAATTGTTACCTTTACATGTTAATTGCATAAACCAATGATTAGCGGTGAAATAGCCTAGTTGGTTAGGTAGCAGCATTTAGCAGTGCATGCCTTGTCGACACTCTGGGTTCGTATCCCGCACTAGATAACATTTTTTTCTATTTTTTATTCCCTTGTCTATTAGCAAAATTATGTTTACCATATTTAATTAAATAAAATCGGGCTGCTACCTAACCACCTAATCTATTTCACCGCTGATCATTGGTTTATGCAATTAACATGTAAAGGTAACATATATAAATAAATGAACTATTAATTAATTAATAATTATTAATTGTAGCAGACCTATGCTTGCAGATGTTGTTCAATTGCATTCACTACATTAAAATCTGCCTAGAAAATATTATTTCATTTAATTAACAGATGAGGTATATTTTTTAAATGCTGGATCTTAGACTATTAATAGATTTAAAGTCAAATAACGGGAAAATGCTGCATAAAATATATTTTTTGAAGTACCTAATTAAACTTTTTTTTCTCTTTTAAAAAAGTTTCTAGCATGAAAATTGAGTAAGTTTTATTAAAAATTAGGTAATGATCTAATTTCTTTTACGAAAAATCATTTAAGACAACCCTCTAACTACCCCCTAATTAAAATTGATCTTTACCCTTCCGTAGTTTTCTTTATAAATGTACTAATAATACTTCCAAGAAGTTTAACCAATTTTAAATCACTAATTTCAGAAAAAATTGAGCTTAGAATAAAAAACGATATTGTGAACACCTAGTATAAAAAAGTATACATTTTGGGAATTTTAAAATAAACATTTTTGGGAATTTTAAGATAAGTATACATTTTAACTAGGTTACTTAACATTGGGAATTTTGCTAAATAAAGATATACGTGAGGTGTCAAGGTTTTTAAAGTATAAATTAAACAATTTTCTAGGTTACTCTTATAATAATAAAATAAAAACATTAAACAAACTGGGTCGCGTAGAAATGCAAAACAAACACTGGAAAATTTGATATTTGAAGAAGAGAAAAAGAAATTATTAGATAAGAAGTAGGTAGTAAAAGTGAAGCCAAGTATAAAGTTAAAGTTGTAGTTAAGCCCCCGTATGGGCTACCCCTAGTGGTGGGTATGCCTGTACTAAATTTAGTTAGTCAAATAAGTTAAGTTGGTTTTTAAAAAATGCAAAGTTAGTTTTGATGGTCCACCGGTCTCATATGGTCCAAGAAGAGATAGTTCCATATGGTTCATTTGCCCCAGTGACGTAAAGTAGGCCCTATATGTATGTAATTCAAGAATTATACGTTCGCCCTACGTATTCAAAATCTTACGTCACAATATTCTCACAATTTTATATTTTTCACCATTTTTTTCTAAATATCTTTGAAAATACTCAAGATAAGAAAAAATTGGAGCCTAAAGTTGCAGCTATTTTAATGACTAATTTTTATTCTCTGGTAGATTTTCTCTGCAGTGAATATTTGCCGAGATGTAGTTGTTTAAAATCTTTTTTACGAACAAGCACCATCTTTACTGACTGTTAAAAACTGAAGAAATATTTCTAATAATAAAACGGTACGCCACTGACCTATGTCAATGTGTGTAAATTTTTTTGCTTTCTTTAGATTTAGCAAATACAAATACAGCTTTTGTCTTTTAATTTGTTTATGTTTTACCCAAAGAAGAGTTTTTCAATGACTAATTACATTATTTATTCGCAATATAAAAAATAAGTTGCACCTGTACCTGTATACGTAAGTAGATAATGACTGGTGTTAAGTTTGACTTTGATGTTTCTATCCGTTAGTCATTTGGCATTTTTAAGTTATTGATTTTATTTTAATACATATGTTTAACAAACTTTATTATTTTTAGTCGGAAAAATACAGTCCGAACTCTCTCTGGACCAAGTATTCCACCCTAAGGTCTACGTTGATGGTCTATGAAAATATAGACATTTCGCAATACCATCGTCTCATATCTTTTTTAAAAGTTAAGTCGAAAGGATACGTCCCGAAGAAGTCTAAAGTTTTGGAAGGAGAACAAATATTAAAATTTATTAAGAAGGCTCCTGATGATATCTACTTGGTACACAAAGTCATATTGGTAATGGGTGTTTTTGGAGGTTTAAGACGAGATGAGTTGGTCAAAATGATTATTGATGACATTGAAGATAGAGGAACAGTCTTGGTTATAAAGGTACCAAAAACTAAAATTTCAACTTCAAAAAATTTTACAATCATTGAAGAAGATTTAGGCGCTTTAAATTTAATAAAAATGTACACAACATTAAGACCAGCTGGAATAAAGGAGCGAAGATTTTTCTTACCTATAGAAAGGGTCGATGTACAGTACAACCCATTGGAAAAAATACCATAGGAAGCTTCCCAACATTGATCGCAAAATGCAGAAGCTTACACCGGCCACTGTTTGCGTCGCACATCGTCAACTTTACTTGTTGAGGCAGGTGCTTCGTTTGAAACGCTAAAACAACATGAGAAATAGAAAAGCTCTACAGTAGCTGAAGGATATATAGAAGAAAGTATTTCATCCAAAAACAAAGTAGCCAAAATGATTGCCAATTCAGTTAATTCCGAGGTTAATTCCGTATCGACTATTGAAAATTCTTTAATGGACTGTTCTTCTATACAAAATAGCGTTAGTGCTACCACCGATGCTACCATCACAAAAAACACCAACCATTCTATAGTGGGATCAGCTACATTTTCCGGGACATTTTAAAATTGTAATTTTTATTTTGGAAATAAAGTTTAATTTTTAGTATTGTTTAAAGAAAAATTATTTTTTGTATAAACTTGATCTTTATTGTGAGAGAAATAAAATTGGATAAGCAATAAAATTTCCATATTAGCGCATTAGGGCATTATAAGCGGGCATTATCATAATGCCTGCTTATAATGCCCTAGGTGTGATAGCAGGTATTATTGCTACCATAACATATTCCGTTTCTAAGGTATTACAGACCAATAATAGATGGGTAAAACATAAAGCATTGTATGCACCACGGGCTTTACTGGACTATAATGCCCATCAGGTCGAAATCTAGCCCTCGGGTTATTTCTGACCTTCAGGGCATTATAGTCCTAGTAACGCCCTTGATACATAAATAGCTATTATATCTTGTTTAGTTTATGAAAGAAACATCCACTTAATAGCTTAATTTTAGATCATAAAAGAAGTATTGAAGAAGCTTTTTCTATTAAAAATTAGGTTTAATATTTGTTTTTTAGCAATTATGTAATAACAACATTAAATATTTATTTATATAAGGTTTATATTCAGTATAACAATTTTAACTAAAGAAAGTAATTTCGAAATTTTTCAGCTTCTTGACAAGTTTAATATTCTGTACTTTGAGAGCAAAAAATTTGGGAACCCATGTTTATACATATAAACTTTTCCTTACATTTTTTAATGTTGTACCTGCCCCTATTTTTCTTAACAACATTTTGTTTCACCCTAAATATTTTTAATTTAGTTTTTGACTTTAACTAAGAATAATTTAGGATTTTCAACCGGTGTGTGGTTTAATGGCCAACATTGCGGTTTTAAGCCAATTTATGACGTTTAATGTTTGTCGATTGCGGGTTCGTACAATGGCGCCAGAATTTACTCGAGAAATACACTTTAGATGTGTTTTAAGGATTAATAATAAACGCGAATAAAATATTTAAATTTTGTCTAAATCTTTAATATAGAGTGAGCCAAAATAATGTTAGTATTTCATATAAAAAAGTTCTATTGCGCTTTGTTAGGGAAATATTGACCTTCAAAATCGGTTTAAAAAACGTACTTATATTAATTTTAATTTTGGAACTGTTGCGACAGTATAGTTAGACCCATATTTATTTCATTCTGAAAGTGATGCCGCCAACCCAGCAAACACTATTTGCCGGCAATATACATTTTTCATATTGGCATTGATGGTAAAGCATTGGCAATTGGTGGCAATATTATGCCAACATTTAATACGCATTAAAAAGTCAACCCTAAATAAACACTCAATTGCCAATAAATTTTACATGCAGGCGAATTGCCGGCAAGCATATAAAAATGGCGGCATACCAGTCCTGATTAAATAAAGCATGCCTTTTTGTTGCAGGCAAATAAATATTGGATTTTTGAAGGCAAAAACTTCAACGCATATTCATACTTTCCAAACCATATTATTAACATTGGTATTTAACTAACATTCAAACAATTTTTTGATCTGTTTTATTTATAATGGCGGCTAAACAACATTATTTTATGTTTTTTTTACATAATTTAAAGGAAATGGCCTTTTTCTAACATTTTATTGATACAAATCATGCAAATAAAAATTAAATCAAACAAAATGTTTATTATGTATTTTTGAGAGAATAAAAATAAAATGATGGTAAAATTAGCTAGGTTAACTTCGACAAATTTCGACCGAAGGAGATAAATTCAAATTTACCGCTTAGCCGAAATACAAGATTTGACAATTGGATTGATGAGGCAACCTTGCTTTTGTTTCGCCGCTTTGTGCAATTGTTTTTACGTGGTTTTCTAGCTTTTTAGTTTCTTTTTTAAAGAAAAGAGTTTTTAGTAGACATAATTAAGTGTATTCATTACCTAATTAGTGTGTGTTGTGTAATTAATTGGTGATGGCTAGTCAAGAAGGCGGGTTATTCAAGTAGACTGTTAGGAACTGTAAACATTTTGTTTAAAACCTTTTAAATTTGTAGTTACCTAAAAAATTATATGAAATCAGGGAGTTGCCTTTATTAAAAGTTTTAAAGGCGTGTTAATAAAAAAATATATATATTTAATAGTTTTTTTTTTGACATTTAACTCCTTTCAAATATTTCTCCCTATGTTTTGGATCTAAAAATTGAGTGTAAGTGTCCCTTAATAACTTATTATTTTAAAGTGTTTTCTTCTGATTTACTATCCTTTTTTTAAATTTTATTACATACTTTTTTATTATTTTTTTTTGGTTTATTGTTACGGTATAAAAATTTATATAATGTAATTTTTTTATTGATAAAGTTTTCCTGCCTTTATTTCTCATTTTTTTCGATTTCAAAATTCTAAATATGTTATTTAACTTCTGGGACATTCAACTTATAAAAACTTGCAACACTTATTTAATGATAAATGCCATTATCCTAGACGCATTTTTTTGCCAATAACTTATTAATGATGGATGTCATCATCCTAAACGCATTTTTTATCATAAATTATTAATAACGGATGCCATCACATTATCTGCAACACGTGGCCTAATAACGGCCAATTGCCCACTTTCGCGTCTTTTTGATACCTTTTTGCCAATGCCTTGCCATTAAAGAGTGTTGGCAATGCCAGTTAATTAAATGTACAACGCCGGCAAAAAATGTTATATGGGAAGTACACAAAAAATGATAAAGCAAATAAACCCTTTTCTGAAAAATGATTTGTTGCAGAAAACATATTCATCCCGACGACTACGCCACGCGTTACAGGTTTTATGGCACGCCAGAAACGAAATTAGAAGAAGTATAGTTTTTTCACCCAAGAGGGCTCAGTCGACATGATCTACTAATAAAAATAACCCCTTAAAAAGACGAATGATGATTAACGGTAGTCGAAAGGGCACAGTCGCATTGTAAAGGTATAATACGTCCGTGCTGTCCCGACTAGCGTTTATCGTTTTATTATAGACAATCGACATTTTTAAGGAGTTATTTTTATTAGTAGATCATGCCGACGAAGTTTATTTGGGCGAAAAAACTATACGTGACACGGGTTTTGGCAATATTTGTATTTATTTATCTATCTATCTATAGTAGGCAGAGGCGAAATAAGAGAGTGTTTTGTAAGTAGGTGATACGTGTTTTAGCAATGTATTTTTTATTATTTATATAAAAATATGTAATCAGGCTCTGTCAGACGCTATGTGCTTTCGAAAGGGATTGTTTACTTTATCATTTTTTGTGTACTTTGCGGCATCGCTTTCAGAATGAACTAAATATGGTTCTAACTATACCAATGATATTTGTGCAACTAAACAACCTTACACTAATGCTTGTTTTCATAGGTAAACAGGTGTTCAGTAAGCCGGAATTAAACAAGGAAAGACAATTTTTTCCATTTATTGTAAGCATTTTTAACGCTTATGTCACCCTGTATAATCTCGGCTTACTTAACAGTCGTTTACCTATGAAAAAAAGATTAATAGGTATAGAGATATTAAGTTGCCTATATATCATTGGTACTGTAACGATAGTTTGAAAGTTATAATTAAAATAACTAGTTTTTTAGTCTAACTTTGAAGCTCAATATCTCAATTAAAATGGAATACCTTGTACTGTCAACAGGATGTGCAAGAACTCTTGATTATGAGTATAGGCACTATGTAAATAAGGCCAGTATAAATAATACTTGATCCTAATAAGGCAACTTGAAATAATGATTCTTTATTATTTTCTAGGATATACGGGATACGACAAAAATGATATTTTTGAAATGGCACTCAATTTATATCAAACTAGCTGTTGCCCGCTGCTTCGCACGCGTTAAATTCGAGTAAAACAATTGCCCTTCTCTACACCGTAAAGATTTTGGATATTATTGTGTACATATTATAAACCTTTCTCTTGAATCACTCATCATAATTATTTTGCAAACCTTTATATTTATACAATTTTGTAAACCTTTAGATGGTATAATAACATAGTTAGAATGCATTTTAGTTTTAAGGGTTTTTAATAAACCATCTTTTTACTTACCCTGCTTGGCAATTCTTTTTTATAAACCATAGCAATTCCTTTAAACACTTTTTTTTTCAATTGCAATAGTAACGTAAATATCAAATTTTAAATGTAAGCTATTTTTTAAATACCGTATATATTTTGTTACATTATTATACATATAAACCTTTCTCTTGAATCACTATATCTATTAAAAAAAAACTGCATCGAAATCCGTTGAGAATAGTATCGTCAATATCGAATTTCAAATGTAAACTATTTTTAAACACCCTGTATATGTTTTTTCTTAATATTATTATACATATAAACCTTCCTCTTGAATCAGTCTATCTATTAAACAAAACCGCATCAAAATCCGTTGAGTTATATCGAGTTTTAAAGGTAAACTATTTTTTGAAACACTCTGTATATATATATATATATATATATATATATATTTTTACATTATTATACAGATAAACTTAAATAACTCTATTAAAAAACAGCATTTAAATCCGTTGAGAATAGTAACGTCAATATCGAATTTTAGTTATAGTTTATACAAGATAGCCGACCTGTGTCCACTTCGTTGGGCGGTAATATCTAAACTTTTTGTTTAATGATAGTAAAATATAGCCTATAACACTCCTGAATAGTGTAGCTTTCTGACTGTGAAAATTTTTTTATGATAGGTTCAGTACTTCCGAAGCGGCAACAAACAAACCCACAAACAAAGTTACAAACTTAACCTTTTTATACAGTATAAATAACCATTAAGCCACGTACAGACTTGGATACAATCGGCAAAAACATTTGTTGGCCGACTGTATATTGAATGTTGCACATCGGTCGGCCAACTTGTTGCAAACGCCATGGAAACATCGATGGGCGTTTTCATATATTATGGAAAACTTCGGCAGGTTTGTACGAGCTTTAAAACTAGTGTGGACGCGAAACACTTGTATCTGCAAATGTTGGACAACTTTGTTGCTGAAAATTTTTTGAACAAGATACAGTCGGCCGACAATGTTGTTCCGATTGTATCCAAGTCTGTACATGACTTTAAAAATACTTTGAAAGGCGTCACAAAAATACCATATTTAATGTGCCTATCCTAAATACTTCTTTTGAAAATACTGACATTCAAAGACTATTTAATAAGCATACCTACCTAATTGAAATTTATTTTTCATATTTTCGGAACTAATAAATATAGATATATATATATATATATAGGTACTCTAGGATTTTATAAACCTCTTGGGTCAATTCTTTAAATGGTGAGATAAAATTGAAACAATAAAGATAATAAAAATCAAATTACTGATTTAAAAACTATTAAATTAACCTAACTAACTAACTGATATTCCTATTTATTTTGTAGAAATAAACAAGTTAGGAAGATACAGGTTTTTAACACCCGGTATAAGTAAAATTTTATCTACAAACTCTCTTATTCTCTCTGCAGAAGATATTTTACGTTCAGAAACAGCAAAATTGTTTCCACCAAAAGCGCCAAAATGTTTTACTTTTCCTTTTAAACTACTTTTTTTTAAAATTTTAGGCTCTTGTGTTTAATCTTTTTTTAATTTATATTTTCAGCCAAAAAGTCGACATCGAAAAAACCGCCCACCACGTCACCAAGACCCAAACTCAACAGCCGAACATGGGTCCAGGGGGAATCCCCGCAGATGCCTTCTACACGACGGGACCCAGAGGCGGCGGTCATCCAGATGCCATGAAGGTACGTCTGGCTGCCATGGTTCTTCAACCGCCCACTAGAGTGTAGCACTGCACGATGCTAACGGGGCATTCTAACAATGGCAACGGGTTAATACACCGGGTGTTTAATGAGTACCATGAATTTGAAATGACTGATGCCACTGTTGGTTTGTCCCACGGCAAGAACGCCACTGTCATCAGTATCGATGCTAACTGCTTTAACTTTTTCTAAGTGCATCAGTATTTTCCAAAATTAAATTTTAAGTACTTAAATTTTGTTGACCACTGTATTACCCAAAATAAACGACTATAGTTAAAAGTGAGGGTATTTTATTAAATTAAGATAAAAAATATACATGCCATTAGTTTTAAGTTCCTTTTATTTTTAAATACTGAAATTCCAAAGTACGACCAGAAAAATAACTGTGTTATATAGTGTGTCCAAGATAAGGATCCTAAGCATGGGAGTCTCAATACCTATTGGAGATACAGCTTAGGTTAAATTAGAAAAGAAGTTGTGTTTTTTAAAGCTTATTTACATGCCGTTTAGAAACTTGAAAAATTTTCATGGCCCTCTGAGATATTTGCGAAAAACGAAAATTTGGCTATATTGATTTTATTTTTTTCTGACTTTATTTGAAGGAGAGATAAAAACTAATAACACTTTTTATTGGCACTTTTTAGCTACTACATGATGGTATTTTTAGATTTTATACCCGGTGTTTCGTTTTCAATAAACCATCATCAACTTTTTTTTATGGCTCGAAGAAAGATACACCCTGTATCTGATTCCCTTTTATTACAAATTTAACGATGTATCACATGTCATATTTTAATTTTTAGTTAAAAGGAAAAATTGCCGTTACCGTATCTGTAACATAATTAAATATCATTATAAAATAGTATTTGTCCTTATTACCCTGCTTGTCGAGTTGTTGTTTTTAGAGCAATTGTTCTTATTGGTACTGTTGTCTTTATTATTGTTTATTGGTGAATAGCTAATATCTTATTGTATTATAACGGTTGAATATGCAGGATGGCCATTATAGCCATAAAGATAAGTTTGACATGCTAACATGATGCATTTTGTGCTGCAAAAAATAAATGAAGGTATCATTTCTGCATTATGAATTATGGTAAATACTTGGACCTGGTATTTTAGTTCCTAAAATGCCACACCATATAATAAACCCAAAACGTTCTTGATATTTTCTTAACACGCGGATTTTGTTGAGCCTAGTAATGCGTATTGCGTATAAAGACAACAGTAACAATAAGAACACTTGCTCTAAAAACAACAACTTTACAAACAGGGTAATAACGACAAATACTATTTTATAATGATAATTAATTATGTTGCAGATACGGTAACAGGTATTAACGTCAAGCATTTGTTTGCAAGGCTTACTTTAAATTAACTTTAACAAAATAGAAAAAATGCTTTTTTCTTTTAACTAAAAATTAAAATATGACATGTGATACATCATTGAATTTGTAATAAAAAATGGGATCAGATACAGGTGTACTTTTCATATAAAAAATAAAGTTGATGATGGTTTCTTGAAAACGAAACGTCGGGTATAAAATCTAAAAATACCATCATGTAGTAGCTAAAAGTGCCAATAAATAAGTGTTATTAGATTTTTTATATCTCTTCAAATAAAGTCAGAAAAAATAAAATCGATATAGTCAAATTTTCGTTTTTGTCAAATATCTTAGCAGGCCATGAAAATTTTTGAAGTTTCTAAACGGCATGTAAATAAGCTTTAAAAAACACAACTTTTTCCTAATTTAACCTAAGCTGTATCTCCAATAGGTACTGAGATTCCCATGCTTAGGATCCTTATCTTGGACACACTGTATAGATATTTATACAGGGCCTTCCAATTAAAACAAGTCACTTCGTAAAATTCCAATATTTTTACTAATAAAAAAAACCGGAAACACACCAATTTACAAACAACACAAACGTCAAAAATTTTAGAGGGTTAAGACTTCAAGGCCCGTGAGGGGCAGACCTTTGTTATTTTGTAAAAGCTAAAAGATTGTCAGTGCATGCTCCTAACATAGGTGGAAGCGATGATAGAATATGAAGTTTGATTCATAGTGGCTTTGGCAGGTACCAGGTGCCAAAAAGGTTAATTAATTGAAACCAAATTTCATCATTTTGTAAAAGATAAATTTTATAAATGTTACTTGGGTAGAAGATATTTCCTTAGTCGCCAGACAGTTTTAACAGTTCTAACTCGTTCGCAGACAAACAGTTTGGGGTGGCCCAATGGTCCGAGAAAATCCAATGTATGACAAATTGTCTTAAATAGGACTTGTAGGGTTTTTCTAATATTTGTGCCCCAAAAAAATATTGCTGTGAGGTTGTTTTTTTATTGTTTTTTTTTTGGGACACTCTGTAAACATCAAGGCGGGTTTTCTTTTAAAAGCTTTCCGGTTTTTAAATCGGCTTAGTAGTTTCAAAAAAGCGAAATATTGGGTGTTACTAGCTGTCAAATGAACATGATTTTGTTTTTGCTTTTTAGTTAGACCACTTTTTAGATCACTACACCTTCTAGAGGCAGTCTGGCCTCTTTGCCATGCTCACTAACGAGCTTGCGTGATAAAAAAGCGATACCACTTTTTAGTAACGTCATGAGTATACAGTGTGGTTCATTAAATTTGCAACAAATGGAAAACTTTTTTGTTCACAATTTGTCAGAAAGAATTTATTTTTATAAGAATTGGTGCATGGTCAGAAAACTGTATTAGCGGTAGTTAGTTTATTAAAGTTAAAATGATATACAAAGTAGGTAAAAAAATCAAAAACCGCTTAGTAGTAAAGAGCCCATTATTTTTAAAAATATAACAAAATGTTAAATAAAAAGTTATTTTAAATCCAAAAGTTATGCCTAAATACCAAGTCATGACCTCTTTTTTAAATTTTTAAAATTTTTGGAAAATTTTAAATTAACCCTATATAATACAGATTTTTATTATTCTGATTTAATGCTTCTCCAAAGCAGTTTTAACCAACTGACTTTTAAACAAATTTAATTAAATCGAAGCGAATTTGTAAAATTAAACTGCATTTATATTTTTTAGCTAACCGCTAAATTCATAGTGTGTTGCAAGGATATTTAATAGGGCCCTAAAATTATATAATTACGCTTTTATTAAGGCAAATATACTATAAATAATAAAATGCGTATAAAAGTTCTTATTTGCCTTGTAAAATTTTGTGTTTTAAATTTGTATGAAAGTGTAGGATAGATATATTGAAATTAAAAAATAAACAAAAACAAACTTAAATAGGAGGCCATGGTTTGGTATTAAGGCATAGCTTCTAATTTTAAATAATTTTTCTATTTAGCATTTCTTGGTATTTTTATGAAATAAGGATACTTTAACTCTAAAGCAATTTTTAATTTTTTGACCTACCCTGTATACCACTAAACTTTTAATAAAACTGACCACTGCTAATACAATGGACCATGCACCAACTTTTATAAAAATAAAATTTTCTGACAAATTGCAAACAAAAAGTTTTCCATTTGTTGCATACTCAATGGACAACACTGTATAAACAACGGCGCCATGATAAAATGTACATTTAAGCGGATATTTAAAACTTGTAATTTTTCCTAATATCCATATACACATATATATATATATATATATGCACATATATATATATATATATATATATATATATATATATATATATATATATATATATTTCATCAGGCCTATTGTTTTAGGTTACCCTATTTAATGTAAAAATGTATACGTATTGTCTTAACTTCAGTTTTCTTGTTTCTTTACTTAAGACAACAAAAATATTTCCCTTTATCGTATAAATAAACCAAAAGCGTTCCTAAACAAGTACTAACCTTAATTACAAGCGATCACCTTTATTACGTCATTAAGTTACCTATTACTTTTGTAATAACCTGTATTTAAAAACAAAGGGTCCATTTTATTTACTCTAATAATGAAAAATAAAAAAACGTGAATAAAATTTTATTTCAGTCGGACCAATGTCCCATTCGCGTTCAATGTCCGTAATCTGAAATGTAGTCACCCATCAACCGCAGATCGGATCAGTCAAATTTACCGGTGAAATGCATTTAACGTCACGCACTTATCGTTACCGTCACTCATATGCGCTTAAAATTACCGGCCGGTTGTCGAATCGGTTTTGGCAAACGAAATGTATTTAGTCAGTGCGGTGGTGTGAGAGAATGGTTATATATTTTTTTATTTTTAGAATAAAAATGAAAATTACACTGACCCATTTGTCTACTCGATAATTAACGCTTGATTACAGCGATAATTGCATAAAGAGCCCCCAAGCAGCAAGCTGATGTCATTATGAAGACATTTTTAAGTCATTTTTGGTCATAGGACGTCATCAGACCAAAATAATGACGTCATTTTAATGACGTGTTTTTGACGTCGTTGAAGTGACGTCATTTCGACGCCATTTTTTTGTCATACTGGCTCAGAAAAATCTAATAACGTCATGTTTAGAAAACCCGCCAGAAAAATTTTGTGACATTATACGATTCTGTGTCAAAATCTAACCGAAATATCATATGACAGAAAAATAAGACTAATAAATTTACAAAATTGAAATAGGAATAAACTTAACTGATAGATGGCGTAATGGACAATAAACTACTACGTTTATTCAACATCTTCGCTTTTTCTCGCCTACTCCGTACCGATGAGTTCGAGAGCGGTCTGCGGTTGGTAATCTTAATTAGCTTTGAAAGAAATATCTTCAGCTAGTGTATAAATCTGCATCTCCAGGTTGGACAGTGTCCCGAGAGATGCGACCCTGCAGTGCAAGAAAATTGCAAGCAGTAAGGAGTTTTTTCTATTTCAATTTGCAAATAAAAATATCGGATCATTTTAGCTTTAAAAAGAGTAAGTATATCAATTTTTTATCATTTTACAGACGTCATTAACGGGACGTCATTTGTCTGTGACTTAGGAGGTCAATTAAACGTCATTTTGTCGTCATCTTATGACGTCTTTGCTGACCAAATGTGACTAAAAAGAGACTTTAATAAGACGTCAGCTTGCTGCTTGGGCCTCTTCTTCGGAGTCGGGCTCTTTCGCCAAAATATGAAAATGAACTCTAGTAGTTTTCGGCAATACGCTTTCAAGCAAAATTATCGATAATTTTGATGCACTTGTGTAATTACCCACGAAAATTTTCGGGTGTTTCAAAACAAATACGAAAAACTTCAGGCAAAATAACTTTAAACTAAATTTTAAAAATACATTTCTGACTGAAAAAATTTCATGTTACATTACATGTGAGGTGTGATTATAGAGGAGTCCATTTTTTAAGAAATGTGTATCCACTTTTTAAAATTTCAAGGACATCGAAAATCTGCAAACCTAAAATTTATAAGTAATGTAATGCCCTTAAAAATTAATAATCTTAAATAATAAAAAAATGATAAACTAAATAATTTTACGCATTTCTCTAAAAATGTCCTTCAGCCCATCTGATTCTGAGGTACAGAAATACAGCTTAACTCCGAAATTTTTAAATGACATTTGATATCGCAGTGTCTTTTAGCGATTTCGCTCGTGATTTATGTGTCTGCGCCACCCGGTATAATTTTTACGAAAATACTAACTAGTTATCGAAGGAGGAGGGCTCTTTTGTTAAAATGTGAAAATAAACGAGAGTAGTTTTTAAAAGGCAATATGCTTGAAAGCTAAATTATCTGAATATTTTGATGCACGATTGTAATTTAGGGAGAAAATTACTCGAAGAAAGTGAAACTATCAAATGAAGGAATAATAATAATACACAACTCTACAGATTCAGTGTCAAAACAAGATATTTTTATATGAAAATATTTACAGAATTTATAAAACGCCAAACTGACATATTAAATAAACAAAGCTGTTGTTGGAATGTGGTTGTCAAATTCAACAATTAAAAACATGACAGTAAAATTTTCAATTTCTACTATGCAATTATCGCTGTAATCTAGCGATAATTGTTGAGTAGACAAATGGGTGAGTGTAATTTTCGAGGGTAATTACACAGTGCATCAAAATTATCGATAATTTTGCTTGAAAGCGTATTGCCTAAAAACTACTAGAACTCATTTTCATATTTAGGCGAAAAAGCCCGACTCCGAAGGAGTAGAGCTCTTTCGCCAAAATGTGAAAATGAACGAGAGTAGTTTCTAAAAGGCAATACACCAAAAGCTAAATTATCTGATTATTTTGATGCACGGGTGTAATTAGGAAAAAAATTACTCAAAGAATATGAAATTTAATAAATGAAGGAATAATAAGTTTCAAATTCAATAATTAAAAACACGACAGTGCAACTTTCCATTTTTACTATGCAATTATCGCTGTAATCTAGCGATAATTGGCGAGTAGACAAATGGGTGAGTGTAATTTTCGATGGTAATTACACAAGTGCATCAAAATTATCGATAATTTTGCTCAAAAGCGTATTGCCTAAAAATTACCAGAGTTCATTTTCATATTTTGGCGAAAGAGCCCGACTCCGACGACGCTGTAATCAAGCGATAATTGTCGAGTAGGTGGGTGTGTGTAATTTTCAATGTAGTCAACCTCTTCAAAGGCAGGAATTATAAGATTTTAATTTATTATCGAAAATACTTAAAATTTATACAAAATTGAAAAAAAGTCTAATGTAGGTTAAAGGTAAATAAACGCACTTAATGAATATGAAATTTTCCACCCACTACACAGTATATTACCCACCGCTGGCTAAGCACCACACACTATACGGTTTCACGCTATGATGGCTGTGTTTAACACGTCAAGATAAGCCCAGTCAGCTGGTTCAAATCGAATTATGTATATTTACATTGTTTTGGTGGTAACGATTATGTAGTAAGCTTAACGGGCGCGGTGACATGGATTTAACATTAAGGGGTAATTGCACTCGCAAACAAGCAAAAGCGATTTCGCTAATTTTCTTAAATCTCGTAAAAAGATATAGGTCACATTTGCGTTTGGTTTTAAACATTAAAAGTCAATAAATACCATTATAGTACAGGAAATGAAGCATTTCATCTAGCAATTCTTTGGTCCTGCATGGATTGACTTAAAATTTAAACAAAGGATAGAAAATAGCCCAAGGATTAAAACCTATATCGAACCGAAGGGCGCCATAACCCTTAGGGTGAAAATTTTTTAATACACTTTTTGTCAGTAATCGAATAAAAAGTTATTCTTAGCAAAAAACATTCCTCATATTTTTTCGTAAAACTAATACTTTTCAAGTTATTCGCAATTGAAAGTAAGAGTTTTTCGACAAAAAGCGTCGTTTTTAATATAGTTTTTGCAAATATCTGAAAAATTATGCATTTAATTTAAAAAACTGTAAAAAGCAAGATTGTAGGTTTAAAAAAAACAAACCAATATTTTTCCAAGACCAATACGAAGCAAGATACGGCGTGTTAATGCTTAGCTTTCTTCCTTAAATGTAAAAGTATAATTAAAGTCCATTAACGAGGAAATACTGTATGTTTTAAGGGAAACTCATAAAAAAATTTTTGAAGTACTCAACTAAGCCTTACTTTTTATTTTCAAAAGAAGTTTCTGGTATGAAAATTGAGTGAGTTATGATACAAATTAGGTCAATATATTTAAAGACAAGTGAATGCGTAGTAGGTGCCTTTAAAAACAGGTTCTTCTATTGCAAATTGGCACTAAACAGAACTACTAAGAAAGGATTGTGGAGACTCCATAAACTTACATTATTATGTATATCTAGTGACTGCATAGGATTAAAAAGAAGCCTATGTCAAACTGACAACAAAATTATTCGTTACAACCGTCTTTAGGCAAAAAGTTGTTTTGTAATACACGAAGTAAAAAGAATTAAAACTGTTGTGTAAGGGTTTTTAAAGGGCACTAATTTAAGGACTTCTTACAAATATTTTTAATATTTAATTAATCTTTATGATACAAAATACCATTAAAGTTATACAAAGAACATACAATTACTAGCGCCCGTTAAGGGCACAAATCTCTGTAAAGAGGAACTTTAGAAAAAAAAATAGAAATTTCTTCTATTTTTTTATGTTCTATATGAATTCGAGGATTGCTCATAGTGGGCATATGTATTCTCGGACACTCTGTATAAAAAATCGGCTAAGTTTAGAGCTGAGAAATTGCATATATATTCTGGAACACCGTTTATGTTAAGAACGTCTTCTTAACTCTAATTTTGTTACTAAAGATCTACAATGTAATAAAATGTAGTTTTTTTACCATTTTATATCTAATGATCAGTCGCAACTTCACAACTTATGACGTACCAATATTATTTTTGGAAAATACTGATACGCTGTACCATTTGTGTTTTTATAGTTAAAAATAGGTAGTATTTTGCTTCACTGTCAATTTTTGTCACCATGTTGCACTAATGCCAAAGCAAAACCAATGATTTTATTTTGTAAACTAGTTTTATTTTTTGTTTGTACATGTTTATTGTTTTATTTTGGTAAAAACTTTAATAGAGTAGGAATATTACCTATTTTTTAATAATAAATCTTTTCAAACAAGACTAATCTTTACTTACATTTTAAGGACTGTACCTATCCAAAACATTAGTAGTCTGTACCCAATTGACAATTTTTTTATTTCTAAAAATATTGTACTAGACTATTTTTGTGTTCTAAAAGTCTGTAATGTTGGTCAAAGAGTGTACATTATCATTTTTTAGCTGTTTTTTAAACTAAATATGGCTCGATAACATAGATAGAGATTTTTCTTTAAAAATATGTGGAATAGTCCCTCCCACTTATGCTGGAACTATTTGTGATATGCAAGGAAAAACAATTTAAAGTTGCAATTTTAATTTCGTAAAGGGTTTAACGATAAAATATCTAGATTTTTAATTTAAGCAAATTATTTAAATACAGTGTGTTTACGTAAGTTAGGCGTCATATGGGAAACTTTTTATTATTAATTTTACGAAAAAGAGTTATTCTTTATATAAGGTTCTGCATGGTCTAAAACCTAAAATGCAATCATCAGATATCAAATTGTGTCAGTCATGTACGAGGTTTGGCCAAAAATGTAATTTTGCTCAAGAGTAAAGTACCTGTATTTTTGCTAATATCGCACATTATTATAGGAAGAGAAGTTAAGAATTAAAAATTACCTTAAAATATTAAAGTTTGTTCATTTCCAAAAAAAAAAATTTTTGATTTTTTTCTGCCATGATGGTAAAAATTTTGGTTTGTACATTAGTGCACTATATTTCATGATTATAAATGTCATAGAACAGTTTTAAATCAACCATTTTTAAATTAATTGTTATAAAAACAAAAATAATGTATAATGCACTAATTTACAGGGTGTCCCATTTTGGTTGTCCCTTATGGGAAACTTTGAAACCATAAGAGATATTAAAAATCCGATACCCCATCCTCGAGCTCTTTTTGGTGAAAACATTTATGGTAAAAACAGATCATCGCTATCGCGAAGCGTTTCAGAGATACAGGGTGATTCTCGATTTTTTCACTTTTTGAAAAGGTCCTGTAGCTTTGTTGTTATTACAGATACGAGAAAACTAATTGCACATTATACAGACACTTTTTTCCGTAGAATCCAGTGGCGCAGCCAAAAATTTTTTGAGCTGTCATTTTTGACATATGACCCAAACATGTTTTTTTATTAGGGACACCCTATAAATGATTAGGTAATTAAATTGCTTGTTTTTGTCTGATTAAAATAATATATCATAGTTGGTGGTTTAATAATTTTTTTACGTCAAATATTGGAAAAATTATGATTTTAAAGACGCATTGCGGCTTCTATCTGTTTTTAAATTGTTTTATATTTTTCTTTAAAAACAATACTGCCATCCCTCAACTCAGGACACATTTCCCTATAAAAAAATTAATTAAATAATTTTTTTTTATTATTTTTTCTACGGAAATGTCTCTGAGCTAAGGGATAACAGATTCCTTTTAAAACAATTTAAAAAACAGATAGAAGCCGCAATGCGTCTTTAAAATCATAATTTTTCCAATATTTGACGTAAAGAAACAGTATTAAACCACCTACTATGATATATTATTTTAATCAGAAAAACAAGCAGTTTAATTACCTTATCATTATAAGGGTGTCCCAAATCAAAAAAGGCATGTTTTGGGTCATATGTCAAAAAATGACAGCTCAAAAATTTTATTGGCTACGCCTGTGTAATTAGTTTTCTCATAATCTCTAATAACAACAAAACTACAGGACCTTTTCAAAAAGTGAAAGTCGAGAACACCCTGTATCTCTGAAACGCTTCGCGATAGCAACATGTTCGTTTACCTAAATGTTTTCTCGAAAAGCTCGAACGAATGAAGTATCAGATTTTAATATCTCTTATGGTTTCCAAGTTTCCCATAGGAACAACCAAAATGGGACACCCTGACTACACGTAAATTTTCTCGATTTTCGCTAGAAAAAAAAACAAAACTTTTTTTTTTTGAAAATAAACAAAATTGCATATTTGGAAGTGATTTTAAATTCTAAACATCTATTTTTACAGCAATTTGCGATATTAGCAAAAATATAGGTACTTTACTCTTAAGCAAAAATTACCTTTGTTTGCCAAACCTCGTACATGACTGACACAATTTAATATCTGATGATTGTATATATAGGTTTTGGACCATGCAGAACTTTCCTAGGGAATAAATTTTTTTCGTGAGATATTAATAAAAAAGTTTCCCATATGCCGCCAACTTACGTAGACACACTGTATGTATATGTAAACAGGGTGTTTTTAAAATTTTAATATTAATTTTACCAGACGCTGTTTTTAATAATTTCAAGACAGAAAAGTTTATGTAAACATGTATCCCCAAATAGTTCATTATCAAGATACAGGATGTCAATCTTTTAAATAATTTAAAAACATATTTTTATTAAAATTTTTAAGATCCATATACATATGAAAATTATAGTATAAAAATAATTATTAAAGGTAAATTTCTTTGGGCTTCTCAATGACAGCAAAAAATAAATAAATTATCTGCGAGATTACGGCTACTATGGTTGGTTGTTTAGAAATTACGGAGTCTTCAAAGAAAATGGAATACCCCGGGCCCGACCAAGATGGCGACACGTGTTCCGTCTTCGTTAAGACTTGTCACAGCCGCTTTAGGTCGTCGACACCTTGATGATGCCCTTGCTGACCATAAATATCATTTCGGTTTACCAGAACTGACACATATAGACAGCCAGTGCCATATCACCAAGTAATTTAGAGGCAACCAGCCATAGCATCGATAGGTTTAAAGGTGGTAGTTAAAAGTGCGCCATCTAGTTGTACATGCTAAAAGTTAATTCTGCACATGCTGTTATGCCGAACAAACCATACCTTTTATTAATATAAAAATTATTTAATATAGTATTTTTATTGTTTCATAATTACTTATAACAAATATTAAAGCTTTCATTATCAAAATAGTTATTCATTCATTCAAGGACATGCTTGTTGTACTGGAAAATTGTTTTTTTTTTAACTAATAAGCAAGATACCAGAAAAATAAAAATAAAACTCTTTATTTTTATTTGACAAACAACTAATTGGGGTAAAGGTATTTTCCAAAAACTTTTTTTTAAAGTTTAACACCCTGTAACTTGAAAACAAACCATTTGCATACATGTTTATGGAAAAAATTCTTGAAATTACTTTCAAAACCTTCTGTTATAATTAATAACCTAACTTTAAAAAGCACTTTGTATATCTTTTGCAATAAAATTACAATGTTCCAAACCAAACAAAACAATATACTGGGTGGTTCATTTGCAAGGCTGGCTATAGGAAATCCCATGTAAATTTTGAAACCTTCAAATATTAGCTCCCCTATTGATTTTACAACAAAATTATAATATATAATAAATAACAATAAATAACCAATGCCTTGTTACAGACACGGCTAGTAATTTAGTCAAGTAACGAGTAATTAAGTTTATTCGTGCAGCTGAACAGCTACTACACTAAACTACTTTCCTAATTTTTACTGTCCGCACGCACGAAAATACTTAATTATTCGCTACCCAACTAAATTACTAGCCGTGTCTGAACAAGGCAATAGAAAAGTTTAATGTCAATTAAAAAATTGACAAGACACTTATAGCTTTTAATTGGCTCATTAGAAAATAACTGATATTTAGAGATGTAGGCGAATCATGTCAACTTCTTTAAAATAGTCAAATACAATTTTGTTATAAAATCAATAGGGGAGCTATAAAGATATCGAAATTAGCAATGGACTTCTGGAAACTCACGAGTTAAGTACTGTTTTTTTTACGTTGAATATAGCAATTTCTTGATATTTTTAAAAATATTTAGAAAGAAAAAAATTGCTGTATTTGATAATATTTTAGGGATTAAAATTATAAACCCTAAACTTTTTTTCCTTTAATTATTACTATTTTTTTAAATTAGAAACATATTTTTATCTTATGGTTCTTTCTGGTTTAGGCTCTACATGTATTTCCAGCATTTGTAGGGATTTTCTATCACAACTTAAGTTAAAAACTTAGACAATAAAATTAAGTATCTTCTGTAAAACAGGGTGAAAAATCTCTATTTAAAATAATTAAAATAAATAAGTATATTATCCAATTCTAGAACTTAATTGGAACACTAGAATACTAACTGTACATATTAAAACTAGTAGTTATCGTTTCATTTTATTTGCACAACACATTGCACTTTGTACATAACGCACTTTTGCACTTCTAACATTGTCTTCTGTAAGTTTGAAATGTGAATTTAAAAGTTATTAACAATTTACTAACAGCGACTTTTATTGCAGACGAAGCAATATAAAGTTTTTTCTGATAAGAATCGTAAATGAATTCTTAAACATTGTCCAAATATCAAAAACTATTGAATTTGATAACATAAAATATATTTAACTTTCTTTATAAATGTATTTTTTAAACATTACATGTGGTAACTTGATTACTAAAAGATCCTTAGCTACTTTATTTATTTTCATACCAAATTACTTTGTTATAGTAAGCATTTCTTGCACATATTATTTAGTTTTTACAAAAGTAAAAATATTTGGACAAGCAGGTTCTGAAGACTAAATTGTCAATTAAACAAATAATTTTTTTCTTCTTATGTTGCGTTAAAGCTGACTTTAACGGTTTGTGTTTAATTTTTTCTTAGTTTATATATAAAAGGTATAAAGAAAGCAGGGTAAATAACAAAAATATATATTTTTTTAATAATGCTAGGAAAAAATAAAACCGAAACTTAAGGATTTTCTGTACCAAAAAAGTATTTCGTTATCTTAAAATCTTAAAACTGCCCAACATTAAGGTACGTAATCACCAAAGCAACAATGAGGAACTTTTTGTTACTTAAGGCCCAGTTTTACAAAACAGGTTCGAACTCAGTTCTACTAAACTGAGGTCAGGCCTTTAAACTTTCCGTAAAATCATAATTTTTTCAATTCCTTGACACTGACAGCAATATTGAGATTTTCGGGGAAGATCAAAGGCCTGACCATAGTTCAGTAGAACTGATGAGCTTAAACCTGCTCTGTAAAACTATGCCGTAATGTCGCATTGTGTTCCAAAATTGCGGAACAAATGTCAATAGCTCTCAAATTTTTGTCTACACCAAAGCAACCCAAATCACAAACATTTCTAGTTTTGTTTATTGTTTTACATTGTCGTAGAATTCTGCACTTCGCAAAACTTTAAGTACTAAATGTCTCTACCGTAGCAACAACTAAATTTGCTTTCACTTGCTTGGACTTTTCTTTTGATCTTACCGAATTGAAATGAGTATTTTGTTGCTACAACAGTGACCAACTTAGTGAAACGTTGTGGAACTTGAAAAAGAGATCTCCCCTTTTCGATAGTTAAGGGAAAAACTTCTTTAGTACGATATAAACGATGAGCTTATATCTTGCCATGAAACACTGACATTGTTTTATATAAGACTGGAAGGTCCACGTAAATGACACGAAAAGCAAGAGTCTTATAAAGGTGGGTTCAGACTTGAACATTTTAACCCGAACGAACTGAGCGCGCAGGAAAAACAGAAAGAATAGTCCAACAAAAATGTCGTTGCATTCCCGCGAAATATACATGATAATAAAAGATCGACTTGTTCTGAAGTATTTGTAGTGTAGGTATTTGCTCTTAATTTTTTTCACAAAAAAGAAACGGTATTTCTGATAAAAATAAAAAGGAGATAATTGCATGTAGAAGACATTCATGAGAAAGTAGTAGCTTTTTTATTATTTGTAAAATGGCCAAAAAAGAAGAAAAAAACAGAAAAGCCAATGGGTACGAGGATTGTATGGACATCCTATTAATAATATGTTATTACAGGATATGGACTACATTCACTTAAAAATTTTACTAAAATAACTTCTGAATATTTTGAGGAGTTAATAGGATTAATTGGCCCTTAATTTACCTCCACACAACACAAAACATAAGACCCGAATGGTGCGAGCAACTCGAACTTTTCTAATATCCCGTCAACTGAATAATTCGGCGAACAATAAATCCTTTTGAGCAATTTCGATTTACCGACAAGCTACGGAAAACGTTTGGCGTGTGGCAGTGTGGCTCGGACGCAGAAAATTCTGCTCTGCGCGCTTAGTTCGTTCTGTTCGTTCGGGCTAAAATGTTCAAGTCTGGACCCACCTTAAGAGCAATCAGTGTTCGACGGTAAGATATGTAATCGTGTTATTTACCATGGACCCGCTACAGCCACTTTGATAAGTTCTGTAAGGCAGGCGAAACTAGTCAGTGAAGAGGGTCCAGGTAAATGACATGAAAAGCAGAATTTTTTTTTCAACTGCCGAAAAGGAAAGATCTCTTTTTCAATATGTTATTACAACAGGAGGGATATAATTCCATTTATTTTCTATATTCTGGAACTTTTTTGGAAATATGCAACATAAACATAAAAGTTTTTATTTTTGCTTTGATGGATACGTACCTTTATGGAATAAATTAAAGTGAATTGCCTTAGTTTACCATTCAATGGATCTTGGATTAAAATACTAGGGTGCGCGTCCACATTTTCACCCACATTTTAATTAAAAATAAGTTTAAAATAAATAAAGTTAATAAGATGCGGTTTTTCCGGATAACTTATGATTTTTTAAAAGTTTTTGACGTGATAACGTCTTATAATCCTAATGGTAAGCCGGCTGCAGGCGCCAAAAACATGACTCATGCGGCGTTCCATTTACAGCTTGAAGTGCAAGCGAGAGCGCGTTCGACATCTATTTCTCTCCTAACTAATTTAGGTAAATACCTTATGACGTTATCACGTAAATTCATCGTACGTAAACCGACTTTATAAACAACCAGTTTTTATTATATCTCTTTGCCAGTTTGTTGTTTCATTCAATTAGAACATGAACAAAACGGCCGATTTTGTAGAACACCTTGTATATTTTGTATATATTTAAAATGCAATCTTTTTCCTTAAAAAATAACCATAAGCCATGGGTATTCAAAAACCCGATTTATTGATTCCGCCAAAAAATTACTAGACGGTAACTAAAGTATCATTTAAAGATAAAATTTGCTACATACAAGATTAAAAAACAAAGAGCCACAAAGCTATAGGTTATTTGTAATGTTTAGAAGGATTTTTAACACAATTATCTGGCCTTTCTGCAATTATAATTTTGTTATAGCATAAAAAGAGCTTTGCTGTGGTTTTTTTGCAACCCCCGTAAATAGCTGAATTTTTATTATCAAATAGTAGTCCGTGAAGGCAGGTTTTGAAGGTTAATAAATTCCACTACTTTCCAGAAATTATTATTATGCCACATTTTTTAAAGAGAAATTTAAAATAACAAAATTGTGTTATACCGGAAAATTGTTAATTTTTTGTACCAATGGAATCGTTACAATAAAATGGCGGTAAAAAAAAATCTAACGTTGACTGAAAAAAACGCGCATCTTAACCACTTTATTTGTTCTGAAGATATTTGTAATCCTAAATGGATCAATATCTCCACAACCACCCTGTATTTAATATATACAGTGTGTCCACCGGCTAGACTTAACTGTGCCTGATATTTTTATATTTCAAAAAAAGGTTTTTGAAAAAAGTTGCTGTCATAAATTCTTAAAGCTATAAAAGTACAGGGTTCTTAAAATGCAAAAAATAATATTATAAAAAAAAAAAATATATTTTTAATCAATGCTTAATTAAAAAAAACATAAAAAAAAAAATAAAAAGGTGTCTGATATATACTTATTCCTATCAGCTTATCGCCACTTAAAAAAATTCAGGTATAAGATTTTTTTTTATAATTGATTTGACTTTTCTTTATAAGTGTCTAAAGTGTCATCGTGAAGTAAAAATGTGTGTAAGTAATTAACACAAAAGTAATGATTTATTTGACAAAAAAGGTAAACGTGTTTTACACTATTTAAAGAAGCAGTTAAAAATATATTCAATACCGATTTTTTTATTTCCAAAAAATAATGTTTGTAATTTTGAATCTCCCTGTATATATACAAGGTGATTCTTTTTACTGAGTTCATTTTAAAAAATATATGTATATATTTTTAGGTATTTTGAACCTTTTGTTTATTTTTTGAATTTCTTGTAACAATAGTTACCTTCATTTTCTTAAGAAACCATAACCAATAACAAAAACTATTAAACACTTTTCATTACTTTTTTCTTATTTTTTTATCTTTTTAAAGTAATATGTTTTGCGATATTGAACCATCTTGTGTATATCCGACAGCGATGTTTATTGTTGCTTTAGCATTTTAGATAAAGCAAAAGTTTTATGACTGATAACTTTTTTTAAATATTAAAAATAAATAAAATAGGTATAGTTAAATTCATCCGTGGACACACTGTATATGTACAATTTGTAAGTTTGCCTTTACACAATGACCTATGCCGTGGTTAGTTATTTCACTTTCTTTAATATAGGCAATTCTCACCACAAATCTACCTAACATTTTCAAATATATGACACGCATTTTATTGTCTTGTTAAAGCATCTATACAGTATAATTTTTCTAATTTAAATACTCATTGTAGATAGGTCCGCTAAACAGATATCTTTTTTAATGATAGGTGCCTTATAAAGCTTAAAGAATTTGACCAATATAAATAAAAAAATAATTAGAATGTAAAATGTCTTGCCTAAATCCTTTCCATTTTATGCAAAATGGGCATTTAAAAGTTAGACTTATTTCAATAACACAATCATGTTTTTAATTATTAAAATTATTATTAAAATATTATAATTAATTATTTTATTGAGGCGTAATTTATTCAACAAATATCATTTGGCACTTTTACGTAAGCTCTACTACTTTTTTTTTATTAACAAATAGCCTTCTTATGTTATTATCAGAAAAGTTCAAAAAGTTGCCGCCCAAAAGGTCGCTAGCGCTTTCGATCTCTAATTTATTAACATAAAATAAATCTAGAATTGCTTTGTAAAATAGTATGTTCAGAAATTTAATATTTAAATCAGGTTTATAGCTTTCTATCAGTTTGCTAGAGTTTATTGCCCATAAAAGGAACAATCTGCTGCCGATGGAATATTTAAGATGTCTGTAAAAATTTGTTAAGTATTATTTTGTTTATTTTTACACAATAAATGCCCTAGAAAACCAAGAGAATGAATTTGATTAAATTATTTTGCTAACGGCTCTTCACTTACTAAAAAATTACATTTGAGCTTGATAAGTCCTTAAATTATACCTTGGCCACTATAAATTAATATTGAATACCTAGTGCAGTAACTCGATTACTGTAGTTTTAAACCAATAATAGTTATTTATTAGATAAGTGGAGTTATATTACATATAAGTCACGCAAGAAAAGTTTAACTCTCGAGCCCGAAGGGCAGGAGAGGTAATTTTCTTAAGTGACTTATATGTAATAACTCACGTGTCTAATACAAAATTTTATTCAACACTTTCGTATAAATCGTTTTTAATATCGAAAATAATTTGAAAACGTCATCCATTATTTGTTACTTGTCATTGTCAACACCAGCAAACAAAATTTTGTATTGTCTATAATTCACTAGTGAGCTAAAGGGTACTTTAGCTCACTAGTATTTCTAGATCACTTCGTATCTCAAAATCTGATCAATTATGTAGATATTAGGTAAGTGTTGGATAAAAATACATTTATCCAACACTTACATATAATATCTACATAACTTGATCAGATTTTGAGGATATAAAGTGTAAGCTATAAGGTCACTACAGTGAGCTAAAAGTACCCTTTTAGCTCACTAGTGAATAGATAGACTAACAAAATGCATTACAACCAAACAAGCTTGCTTTCCAAAAATACAAAATTTTGTTGCTGGTGTTGACAATGACAAGTAACAAATAATGGATGACGTTTTCAAATTATTTTCGATATTAAAAACGATTTATACGAAAGTGTTGGATAAAATTTTGTATTATGACACTCGTGAGTTATTACATATTAAGTCACTTTAAGAAAATTACCTCTCTCAGCCCCTATCTAATAAATAACTATTTTTTATTAGTGGTAACTAGGGTTACTGACTTTTAAGAGAATTGCTCAGGATTTTTTTTTGTTTCAATTTATAGAGAACAGAGTATAGACTACATTTTAGGATAAAGACAAGCATATCTATTCAAAAATGCTGTTAAAAACTAAAAAACCTAATAGTCCCTGGGCCAGTAATGAAATTGATTTCATGGTGATAATAACACTTTTAAAACCTTTTTAGGGGGTTCTTTTTGACAGATCTACCACGAATATACATATCGCCAATAGTATGGAAGCGGCGGTTTAACCCAACCTGTCAATGTCACATGTTTCGTTAGTCGGACTGGCAAATGCGTCACTTTGTTTTCGAACAAGTTCACCACAATGTTTTACATGCAATTTTTAAACATTGTGCCGAAAATCGTAAGGTTACAGTTACAGAAACCAGCAAAATCCGATACCCAAAACATGTCCATGGGTCTTATGGTTTCGTGACTGTAAACACTTACGATTTTTGGCATAATGTTTAAAAAATTGCATGTAAAACATTGTGGTAAGTTTGTCTGACAAAAAATGACGCGTTTGCCCAGTCTAGACACCCGAAACATTTGACATTGACAGGCTGGGTTAAAGCGCCGCTTTCATATATCAAAAGGAGTTCCTTTTAGTAATCCGGCCCAAGGACTTTAATTAAAAAGCCTTTGTGCTAATACCTATCTACCACTGCCAAAATGATACAAAAAAATGAATTAAAAATGTGGGTATCATGTATTCAAAATTTAAATTTGGCTTGTAGTAATTTAAGGCTATATTTTTCATAAAATTTATAAAAAGAAAATAGCTTCTAGTGATGGGGTTTATTTATTATTTAATCCAAAATCAAGAGTTGTCTCTTATTTCTTAGCACCAAAGCTGTTGGTAAACAAGCAAATATTTTTTCAAACATGTTTGTCCAAATACGAAAATTTGATCGTATATGATTTTGTTTTGATATGATTTGTCACATTGAAAAATTACTTTAAATTTTAAAAATTATTTGGATTGATAAACTGTTTAATATTATATTTGAACGTGTAATGTTTTGTGTTTATTAAATATCATAAGCCCTATTTTTATTGTTTTCATAAAGTAGACACCAAATTGTCAGAGTTACTTGAGGTATAAAAAGTCTCAGCAAATTAACGTCAACGGTTGTCAAATATGTTTAATTATACAGGGTGTTTGATAACTCTATCGACAAACTTCAAGGGGTAATTCTACAATAAAAATTAGGAAAACTTTATTTAAACATAATGTCCCAAACGTCTCAATTTTTTAACAACAGGGTATTAAAAATTCTTAATTAATTAGTGTTCTTTTATAATAACTTTTATACCCTATTTAGAATTTAAAAATTGGGGTACGCCTCCCATGCATCGAAAGACATTTCGGCCTACAAAAAAAAAAAATTATTGTGTCCTCCATAAAGGGTTTAGAAGGTAAATAATTTTTAAAAATATGGTATGCATTTTGTAAAACTTAAAATATATTTTTAAATTCTCTTTTTGCTTTCAAACAAATTGAATCCCTTGATTTTTTCATTTGAAGTGAAGTATTCTCTTTAAATAAATAAAACAGTTTCTTGGCATGGTCATTTCTTATCGCTATATTTTAATTCAAAAGCACCTTTCAGTTATCATTTATTCTTTACTTATAAAGGGATTTGACCCCATGCCGAGAAATGGTTTCTCTATTTATTTACGCAGGAAACCGTACATCAAATAAAAAAAAGTCCAGAAATCAAACTTGTTCCCAACTAATAAAGAGTTAAAAATATTTTGTTTTAAAAAATGTAGCGGCGTACAGTTTTTTCCCTAAAAAAATATGTTACGCTAAACCCTTCATGGTCGACACTAATAATTTTTCTTGTATGCACAAAAACATGTCTTTTGGATGCGATGAGGCATACTCCAAAATTGTTTACAAATATGTTAATTTGGTATCCAAAAGTTATCATTTATTTTTTAAATGGAGTTTTTTGTCGATTGAGTTTTAAAACACCCTTGTATAAATAAATTCTTCTTTATTTGCGCTGATAAGTCATCAAAAATCCCAGTAAAGGTGTCAATAAAAGGTAAAAATAACATACATATTTTAAAATATCTTTATCTTTTTTAGTATAAATCAAAAAAAAAAAATACTATTGGTATAATTTAAAAAATTTTAGTATATCTATCACACAGCCTTGGGTAACGTCATGATAAGACATACAGCGCGGCGTCTTAAAAAATATTTTTCTCGGTTTTTTACTTTACTTTTGTTGTTTTGGTAGAAAAATAACATGCGCCTTAATTACTTATTAATTATAGTAAATTTTACGAAATTTACAAAAATATTTAAAAATATAAACCAAATAGCTGATTAAATAAAACAATATATTTTTTTTTTTGATATATTTTACATTTGCTAATTATTATAAAAACGACTGCAATACAAGTTTATTTTTTTACTTTGTTAAAACAGCTTCAGTTCTCCTCAAATAAGTAAATTCTGACAATTTAGTCTATCAGAACCCAATTTTTATCTCTCGACTGTAACATACACTAATCTGACACTGACACTTTCTTTTCACACAGACTACCCCAGTTCTCAGCACTTTCAAACCACCTCACTTGATTTTAAAAACGCATCGAAGCCGCCATTTTGGATTCTGGGGCAGCCACTAGCGCGAAAGAACAGCAATACACGCTACTCATTCCTTCCATTTATTTCAACCTTAAAGCATTTTTTCATGATGGGTATAGAATTTGTCCATGTTTAGCTCTAAAATATCATAACATTTTTTATAAAAATTAGTCGCCAAAACATGGCTCAGAAGTATCAAGTATACCAGTCTAGTCTGGATATGTAGGGTGGTGTCTCCTTAATATGCAAGAACGAAACGTTATAATTAGATAGGGAGCTGTAGGACCTCCAAACATTTAGAACCTACATCCTAATTAGCGATACACACGGTCAGTCAGGTTTCAGATCCTACCTGAACTGAAAAGAAGTCCGCGAGTAAGTGCGAACGTAGCTTATGCTGAACTGACGGCGCGTTCCAATGCAAATTCATGGTATCGGTCAGGTCTTTGGATCCTACCTAAACTGAAAGGGTGTCTACGAGTTAGTGCAAAACAAGTATATGCCAAACTAATGGCGCATACCAATGCAAATTCATAGAAGCGGTCTTATTGGGCATATTTACAATAAAGACCTTAGATCCTACCTGAAGCTGTGTACATGCGCCGTCAGTTCCAGCATACACACGTTCGCAGACTCCTTTCAGTTAAAGTAGGATCTAAGACCTGACCGATACCAAAGAATACCAATCCATAGAACCCACAAGTGAGATTTCAGCGTACCCTTAAAATTATTAGTACCTACCTGACCAACAGATGGTGAAAGTAGTACGATGTCGCTTTGCTAATAGGGATTACCATCAGAAATTGATATCAGTCGCTGATCGAGCAGCAGCCCGAATCAGTTAAAGTGGAGGATATACGCAAAATTTAATAAAAATAAAATCCCCGATAAATGGACTCAGTATCCATAATGATTATTAAATTCATGATTTCAACAATAGGATATATCAATGGTTTTGACAAAACATCGTAAGCGACATTCGTCAGTTTTTACGGGAAACGATTTGTTCTTTAATTTAGTTCTTCTTTAAAACAAAGTTGATAATTTTTTTGTACATACAATAGTGCACGGCTTTATTTCAGATAAAGATATGTTCTATATTGGTTCGGCGGATTTATTTAATTGATGGTAGTTATTTGGGTACACGCCAAAAATAAATTAAAAGTACCAAAACCAAAAAATTAAAGCAAGTAAATAGAGAACTAAAAATTGACGTTTTGGTGGCAAGTCTGCCACCGTTGTCAAGATCAATTGAATAAAAATAAAAAATTTAATAATTAACTATTATTAAGGTTTAGAATTTTAAAACTTTTAGCTTTTTTTTTAGGATATTTTGAAAATTTTGACATTAAAATGGCAAATAAGTTTGTTTTGTAATTCAAATTAAGAAGAAATCTAAAATAAAAACATGCAGATCTCGGTTTTTTCTTTAAAAATAACGCGATGGGAAGAAAAAATCGGTTCCCGTAAAATTGGCGAATTTCGCTTACGATGTTTTGTTAAAAACCCATCGATATATCCTATTCTGAAATCATAAATTTAATAAGTCTTATGGATACTGGGTCCATTTATTGGAGATTTTATTTTATTAAATTTTGCGTATATCCTCACTCTAACTGATCGGGCCGACTGCTCGTCAGCGACTGCTATCAATTTCTGATAATAATCCTATTAGCAAAGCGACATCGTACTACTTTCGCCATCTGTTGGTCAGGGTAGGTACTAAAATTTTTAGGGTACGCTGAAATCTCACTTGTGGGTTCTATGGATTGGTATTCTTTGCCGATACTATAAATTTGCATTGGAACGCGCCGTGCAGTTCAGCATACACACGTTCGCACTTACTCGCGGACTCTCTTTCAGCTCAGGTATGGTCGAAAACCTGGCTGACCGGGTGTATGCTCATTTACTCGCAGAATTGTCTTCGTACCTTGCCTTCAGGTAGTGATGTAAAGGCAAGTCTTATCGTGAGTATGCTCTTTTAGATGTAAGTCTTAACAGGAAAACACAATGTGTTATAGCATTTAAATATAGTGAACTCTGCAATTTTTAAGACTAGTTCTTTAAAATGGTAAAAAAATAAGGCATTAGCAAATAAGATGCTGATCCTTAAAGGTGTTTTTAAGAAGAGAAGTTTAAATTATAGTTAAAGTTTCAGGGTAGTAAAAACTTAAGAAAAACTAGGTTTTTAAAAACGATTTATTATTAAAAAACCGCTCTGACCTTTAGAATAAAAGTTCTTAAAATGCAATGGTAACATAATTTACATAATATGGTAATGAAATAGTTAATATTTTTTTGTACCAATATTGACCGTGCATAAAATTGTTTTATATTTTACCCATCTATTATTGATCTGTAATACCTTAGAAATGGAATATGTTATGGTAGCAATAATACCTGCTATCACACCTAGGGCATTATAAGCGGGCATTATGATAATGCCCGCTTATAATGCCCTAATGCGCTATATAAATTTTGTTGCTTATCCAATTTTATTTCTCTCACAATAAAGATTAAGTTTATACAAAAAATAATTTTTCTTTAAACAATACTAAAAATTAAACTTTATTTCCAAAATAAAAATTACAATTAGACCTTAGGGTGGAATACTTGGTCCAGAGAGTGTTCGGACTGTATTTTTCCGACTAAAAATAATAAAGTTTGTTAAACATATGTATTAAAATAAAATCAATAACTTACGAGTTCCTGAAAATATGCCATTAAAACGGTTTCGGTTAGTTGAAGAATTGCGTCTCGCATCTTTCCAAATACCAAATATGCCATACCCCGATCATACTGTTGCCTTGATTTAACTGGCAAAAGATTTTCGGTCGCTTTATGACCTTTTCTCTTATATTTTGTGGAATTTCTTCCATTTTGAGCAAATCGTTAAATAAAAAATGCCAACTGACTAACTGATAGAAACATCAAAGTCAAACTTAACACCAGTCATTATCTACTCTACGTATACAGGTACAGGTGCAACTTATTTTTTATATTGCGAATAAATAATGTAATTAGTCATTGAAAAACTCTTTGGGTAAAAACATAAAGCATTATAGGCACCACGGGCTTTACTGGACTATAATACCATCAGGTCGAAATCTAAATTTCGACCTTCAGGGCATTATAGCCCTAGTAACGCCTCTTGATACATAAATAGCTATTTTTTTCGCGAAAATCGTATGTTGGACGAAAAACAAGTCAACAAATGTCAAGAAATCAAATTTGTTTAAAATAAATGGGAATTAAAAAAATAGTTTTTATTTTACGGGAAAGCAGTGGCGTTCATAATATTTGTTAAAAATATTTTGGCTACATTTCTGTACGGACGACACTAATTAATCTTAAAAAATATTTCACATTAAAAGATGGATATTGGTACTTAGAGGGTGTGGTGCTAAATTGCATAAACATATCTAGGAAGTTATTAATGTTATAATAAAGAAAACATTTTTGCTTAAGAACTTAACACCGTGTAGCTCAAAAGTTAAGGGTTTAGGACATAGCTTTATTTAAACTTTTCTTCCTAAAATTACCTTAGGGTTTAAACTTTTAAGAATCAGTATCTCATTCCTGTAACACCCTGTATTAAGTTTCACTAATTTTCGGTTTCTTTTTAGTAATGAATAAGGATCGAGACATGAATTTTATTTAAGGATATGTCGTTTGGAGGTCGGAATCTGACTCAATTATATATAGGGCCCCCAAATTAAGTGTCCAATTCTTTGTTATTAGTCAAATGATATTTGTTATTAATTAAAAAAATCACACCATTTTTTATGGTTTCCAAAATATAACCATCCTCAGAACTTTTTACGTAAACTAGAATTTTTAATTGGAATCGTCTCGTAGATTTATTATGATTAAAAAGATATTTTAAAAAGCTTAAAGAAAATACTATGTTTATTTGATTTTTTTAATAGTTTTGAAAATATCGTCATCAAAATTCAAAAATTATATTAAATTTCCATTATATCTACAGCTATATAAGTACTAAACTTATAATTCCAAATTAATAGGAGTTATACATATCAAAAATAATGTGTTTTTAAAGCCCTTTATAATACCTTTTATTTATAATATACAGGGTGTATTATTTAAAAAATGCCAGTTTACTGTCAAATTCCTAAGAGTGGCCATATTTTTGAAACTATTAAAAATTGGATATAAAACATGTGGTCTTTTAAAAATTCTTTAGATATATTTTTAAAGGTAATAAAATATACAGGGTGTTCCCTTTAAAAGAAAACTCTATTTTACTTTATAAGTTTAAAACACGATTACTCTTTCCAGTCTTTATTTTTAAACAGTAGCAAAAAATGCTTTTTAATTTGGTAATTTAAACAATATTGTTTTTTACTAATAAAAAATTTATTATTGGAAGGCACCTAATCTTGGATGACCTCTGTATAAAATAAATTGTTTTTTAATTATTTAAAAATACCAAAATCTATGTTTTTATTTTTTATATATGTTTCAGCGAAAAAATGCTTTCTAATCATTTTTAGATAAATAAGAATTTATTAATATAAATTGACTAATTTGTAGTTATCATGTTAAATAGGGTATTTATTAAAATTTATACTTGTACATATAAGTTAGTGGTTTTGGTTAAGAGTAAAATATTTAGGAAAATATTTTTGCTTATGCAATGGTGCTTTTTCTTTAATGAAAAAAAAACTGCTTTGGTAAATATTAGGTTATTATTAGTCACTACACTAACACCATCTTTGATAGTAAGGAAAAAATATTTTTCAACTAAACTCTTACCTCATATTCTAATATATAAAATGTTCCACGACGAATGGCATAGATCGATTTTAAACTATAAGCTTTTGAAAATTCACTAACATTGTAAAAGTCAGTAAACAGTGTTAGCACTTCCGTTTATACCGGAAGTGAATGTCAGTTTCCTATTTTAAATAGAACACTGATATATAATTAATTTTTTAGATTTTCTAAAATGTTAAATATATTTAATTTATTACATAGTTTCTCCTTTATCTAGGTCTTACGATTTCTTCTTCCTTTAAATTAGGTAAAATGACGTTATTAGGCCAACACATACCCATCAATTTCTTTTAAACAAAAACTTTTAGCGCCGCGTTTAGATTTGACGTTAGAACGAATGGCGCCGCGAACCTAAATGTTGCAGCTCGAGGTTCGTCCTGAGCCACAGCTAAATCCAGACATATCTTTAAAAGCATAATTGCGCGATGACGTCAAATAAAACGAACTTTAAAGTCTGCAAAAAAAACATATTTGTAAATTAATGGATTGCATAAATAATTACAGTGCGAATTTCGAAGCGTTGTTCGATGCACCGTCCGTGTTTGCGAGATTGCTGTTCGTAATGTGGTTCGCTTCGTGGTACGATTCGCAATGTTATACAAATCTGGACGCGGCTTTGACGAAAGCACAATTATCAAAAGTTTTTCTCTCCAAAGAACCCAACTCCGCTTCTGTTTAGGCTTTGTTTAGAAGAAAATAGTGGGTATGTATTGACCTTAAGACGTCATTTTTGACATTAAAGTTAATATAAATTAAAAGCAGTTAGACTTAAATGCAGGACATTATTTCTATAATATTTATGAAAGTTTTTGCAAAATCT
Source organism: Listronotus bonariensis (assembly GCA_014170235.1). Classification (NCBI taxonomy): domain Eukaryota; kingdom Metazoa; phylum Arthropoda; class Insecta; order Coleoptera; family Curculionidae; genus Listronotus; species Listronotus bonariensis. The sequence goes on along the minus strand of JACEGR010004018.1, from coordinate 35,346 downwards.
AAAAATTTAATATAGACAGGATGTTATATTTATTATTAAACAAATTTGTCTTTATTATAAAGCTAATAAGAGATAATATACCAAAATTTTGGTTTTATGGCAATTACAAATATAATATTCTTAGCCAAAGCACTCTGAAAAATTTATCCAAAACTTATAACCCCCCGTGTAAAGACTAACACCTAAAACTAACACCGCTGTAAATATATATAGCATCATGCCCCCACCACACACACATTCAATGGTAGAAGTAGTTTAGAAGAAACCTCCCACCAACGATACCTTCGCGATCTTACCCCCACTACTACCACAAAACAAACAAACTACAACATGGCTGCCACCAATGACGTCGATCCTTTTTACGATACTGGAGATCGATCGATCAAATACCACAGCTTTAATAGGTATGAGCTACCCAAACCGAACGATAACTGGTCCTATGCTTCTACTATGGTTGTCGGCTCCCATAGGAGCAGTCCACCAGCAGACAACAAATATAAAAGAAAGTCGTTAAATTCTAGAAAAAATAAAAATCTTGAGGGTGAGAAGACTCGCCCGAAACCTCTTCAGTTGGAAAACCAGAAGTATTATGATCATGTTTTTCCGAAAAGAAATATCGAGGGTGGTGATTTTAGGTATTTTTACCAGCCAAGTAGTTTAAACCACGCTGAATTGTAAATACTGGTGTTCTGGCAATTATTTAAGAGGTTGAGGTTTAGCTTACATGAATTAAAAGTTGAATTGGTTGTGTACATACGAGAACTACCAAGTAACATATGTCTTTTTAACTCCAAAAACTTATGATGTTTCAGATATACAGGGTGTTTTCTTTCAACGGTACTAAAAATCAAGGTGTGATTCCTTATGTTATTTTATGAGAAAAAAAAATTGATTCCTTAGTGAGATACAGGGCGTTATAATTTAAGAAAAAAAACAGTTTTTTCTAAATGTTTTTAATATGCTTGAGCCGGTTTATATAAAATATGGTACATTTATTTAAAGTCATATCGCGCTTATTTAGCCCCAACCAGTTTGTTATTATTGGGTCCAGTGGCGTCTCATTGGGCACCGCAACTTATATTATTGAGAAAAAAAGTACGCCACTGACTTTTTTGACGTTTTTTTATAATTAGACAATTAATAATACAACGTTTTATTATCTTATATTTTTTGGATCTACCTTTGTTTTCAATAAAAATATTAAAGCCACTTTAATTTATTCTACAAAGTACCATAGACTAAGGAAAATAAACTTTTTAATAAGGAGCGCTTGATCCCATTTAAACCTGTGTTCGTTAAATTTTGTGACGTAATTTTTTCCCGTAATTCTTTGTTTACAATCCTATTGGAAGGTTCTTTCGAGGTTTTGGTGTTATTCTTTTTGCTTTTTTGTCATTTAATTTTTATATATGTTTAGTTTTTACTGTTTATAGTTAAATTAAGTAGTTATTAGTACTGCAGTTACAGAGAATTTTAAAACCTGTAAACAGGGGTCACTGACCTTTGGATATATTTTTACGGGGAATTTACGTTTAAATTGTTACTAAGGGTAAAACACAATTTTTATGTATTTTTAGTGGGTTTATTTTATGGTATGCAAGTATTGGTTTATTTTGTCATGTAAAAAAATATAATGGCAAAAAGGTGACGTCACAAACATAACCTAAATTTTCGGACAAATATAAAAAATCAAGCGCTCCTTATTAAAGAGTTTATCTTCCTTGCCCATAGACATAATATAAAAAGCAAAAATGACAATAAAACCAATATTTGCCTTAAAATAAATCGGCAGTCGTGTATTTCATTAAAAATTGTAATTTTTTCTATTTAGTTTTATTTTATGCTATTTAGGGCTACTTTTTAGAATGACATAAATGATATTTTATTTTCTCGAAAAATAAGCTAGACACAAAAAATACATGAGATTTAAAAGTTGTATTATTAATTTCTTAGATATGAAAAATATAAAAACGTCAAAACACGTCAGTGGCGACTTTTTCTTCTCATTAATATAAGTTGCGGTGCCCAATGAGACGCCACTGGACCCAATAATAACAATCTGGTTAAGGCCAAATAAAGGCCTTATTACTTTAAATAAATGTACCAAATTTTATTTGAATCGGCTTAAGCATAATAAAAACGTTTAGAAAAACTTATTTTTTCTTAAATTTTAACGCCCTCTATCTCAGAAGGGAAGCAATTCACATATGTTTATGGGAACTTTTTTCATAATATAATATAAGGAATCACACCTTAAAGTTTTGTACCGTTGTTAGAAAACGCCCTGTATAAAGTGTTTAAAATATAAGTATTTATATTAATATTTGCCTTTTTATGGAAATACACAGCTTAAGGTAAATTTGAAATTATTTACACGATTTTAAAGCAAAAAAAAAACAACAAAATTTTGAAAAAAAAATCTACGATATAATCTTAGTGATTTCGTATTTTACTTAACCTATATAGGGTGTGTTAAAATAAAATGCTGACCTTTAAGGGGTTTCCAAAGTTTAAACAAATTCTCTGATTGGGATGCGGGAACGTTTGAACGAGCAGACATTTTCCAAGCCTTGGCATGTTGTCTGTAGCCGCCTCTAGGCTTTCTGTAAAAACCGCTTTACGTTACAATGATTTGTTTAAAAATATTCATGATCAAAATGGGTCAACATACTGGGTTAGTAAAAAGAAATGCAACTTTAAATATCTTTAAAACCGCTTAACCTACATTTACCAAATTTGGTATCTAAGTTGTTATGGACATGTGGAATTTAATAGTGATATTGGCACTGTTACCAGATTTCCCAATTTTGTGCTACACGTGCTTTTTTCAGGTTTTTAAATAAAATGCCCCATTAATTTGTATTGCAATAAATTAAGCGGCTCAAATTTAGTAAGTTGTTAGATTTTCAAAATTCTGTCTCCATTAGTTGTTGAGTTATGATACACTACATTTTCGAAAAGAATAATTTAGGTCTTAAAAACCTTTAAAACCGCTAAAGCTATGTTTACAAAATTTGGTATTTGGAGATTTTTTGGCATGATAACAGCATTATTTCCAAATTTAAATAAAATTGCGGTGTTGTCGTATCTCGGTAACTGAAAAAGAATAAATTTTAAAAATTTGAAATCTTACTAAAATTGGGACGCCCCTTTTATTGCAATTAAAATAAATACGGCATTCCATTAAAAATACAAAATTATTACATGTATCGCAAAACTGGAAAATTTGGCAACAATTACAGTATCATTGTTTAATTCTAGTTGCCCAGAAATCCCTAAATGCCAAAATTTGTAAACGCAGCTTAAGCGGTTTTAGAAATATTTGAGCGCATCTGAACTTTTTACCTAAAATGTGGTGTTGTCATATCTTAGCAGCTGGTAGTAAACATTTTTTAAAAAATTTGTGGACTTATTAAATTTAGCCTGGGAAATTTATTGCAATTAAAATAAATGGAACAGTCCATTTAAAATCACGAAAAAGATACGTGTAGCACAAAACGGGAAAATTTGGCAACGTCGCCGATATTACTATTAAATTCTTCATGCCCAATACCTTCCAGATACCAAATTTGGTAAATGTAGGTTTAGCGGTTTTGAAGATATTTAAAGATTGCAATACTTTTACTAACCCAGTATGAACAGGCCTATATGCCTGTAAATTAAAGCTAAAATTTAATTTTGTTTAGGTAAAGTACAAAAACTTTTAAAAAATAGAATCTTTTTAAAAAATTCAAGTATAAGTTTGTTTAGTTTAAAACTTGTTATATGCTAACAAAGAATAAAATTTAAAATAAAAATTTTAAAAAACTAACCTTTAATTCATGTAGGTGTCTCATTTATATTTTGGTATATGTGCACTGTATTTTTATAGTTTTAAGTTGTTTTAAGACTGAAATTTGCAAGTTTGAATATTTTGTTTTACATTTTAAAACTTTTTAAATGATTATTATTGTTACCAAGGCTTTAATCAATACTTTTATGGAAATTTTATAAAATCAAAACAAAAACAAAAATATAATACATGATACATTTTTAGGATCGAATTTTGCTTTTTTAAATTTCTAAAATAAAACACGACATATTTACAGACTGTATAAAGCTTTATTATTGCCTGAGTACACACAAATGATTGCTATTCAGACGTTTTTTGAAACTTCTGTGGCTAACATTCTGAATATTTTATTTATTATTTCAAATTATTTAATTTTTACGTGGTAAAGTGATCGTGATCACTTGCAACTTATAAAAGTGATAAAAGTAAAAGTGATGATTTTTAAAAGAATATTGCTATAATATTATACCTACCATATACCCAGTAGAAATTTAAAAGTTATTTTAAAAATGCCTTACAGACTACACTGGGAAGACTTTTTTGTCTGTCAAAAATTGTCCTTTAATACAAATTAAACGTCTTCTAAATTTCTTAAAAATATCAAAAAAAAATATAAAAATTATAAAAAAAAATAATTTTTTTGCTTCCTGTGATTCTAAAAGTGGAATGTTTAAACATATATTTACACAGAGTATCTCTAAAAGCTCTGTACAAAATGCTACCACAAACTCCTCGAGTTAAAACACAACGATAGAACGCAATATACATTAGTCCAAAAATTAATAGTTTGCGAGATACTGGGTCACAAAGTTTTTATTTTATTTGACCTACTTATGAATTATTTTTATAATAATATATCTTTTACAACATTAAAGTTAGAGTGACGAATTTTATTACTTACAAATACTTTTCTTATTATTATTTTACGCTTCATTCAGGCCACCCGGAAGTCTCTTAAAGGTTTATACAAAATGTGAATACAAATTCTTTGTGTCAAATTACAATAATCTAATTATTTTACCTTTTAGTTAAGCTAATGGTTTTGGAGATATGAGGTATTTCTATTTAGTTTTTTTACTTTGATACCCAGTATCTCTAAAACGATCAACTTTTGACTAAGATAAATTGCAATTAATCGTTGTATTTTAGGCTAAATAATTTATAGCATTTTGTACAGACCTTTTACATGTATGTGGCCTAACTAAAGAGTAAAAGGTTGTAAAAAGTAAGAAATAAAACGTTCTATCTGAAATATCTCAAAAACGGATGCTCGTAGTAAATTATTGCAAGTTGCCTTATTAAGCTCGGGAATTATTAATACCGGCCTTATTTAAATAGCGCTTGTACAAATAATTTAAAGGTATTGCAAATCATATTGCCAGTACCATTAACCTAGAAAAAGGGGGAAACAATTTAGTAGTTTTTCTTTATTGTTTTGTGTTGTAGGTTTTTTACACACATCACAGAAATACATTTAAAAAGCAAGGGTTATTTCTAAAAACTTTTCGATTTTGTGATCGGCAGCCGTTCGGTTAAACGAACAGTTCCGAAGTTAAAATAAGGCCAAAATAAGACACAAGTCCGTATCCTACCATGCATCTGCGCAAGCTCAGATGTCAAAATAAGGCCGGTATTATTAGTGCCTGGCCTTGTTTCACTATGCAATAATTCTCTATTTACGAAGTATACCATTTTTGTTTGTTTTACCAAGGGAATAAAAAGGTATGGCATTTTGAAAATATTTAAACGATTGCAGGTAGCTCACTCTATACTGTAAAACAAAAAAAGGACCGATTTCAATTCTTTATTCTGCAAATCCCGTAATACTAAATTTTGTTAAAATAACGTATGTCCTAAAAGTTTTGGCACACAATATTTATCGGTTTTTTTTAATGAAGAAATTTATTTAAACACTAACTAGTTATCATAAATTACAACTCAATACTTAACTAAACTATACTATCGAATTATGTGGAGTGGCCCATTCTGCTCTACCAGACGCAAATTTCTTCGAATGTCTCTCATGAGGTCCTGGACGGAATTCAGTTCAATTTCTCTTAATTTCTCGTAAATTCGCCGTGTTAATTGTTCCTCATCTTGTACTTCCCAGCCTCTATGATAAACCTTTCTAGACAGTACAGCCCAAAAATCCTCTATTGGGCGAGCCTGCGGCAAGTTTGGAGGATTATCGTTTTTGGGAACAAAAGGTATGTGGTGTTGTCGAAGCCAGTTTTGGGTATCTCTTGAGTAATGGCATGCCGCTAGGTCTGGCCAAAACATGATATCGTCATTAGCATGATGTTCGCGGACAAACTGAAGCAATTTGGAAAGGCAGTTATCAATATAGCTCTGACTATTCAAAGCTTCACCCCTCACTCTTCCCACAAAAGGTCGAGATACACCCCTGTTAGAAATTACGCACCAGACAAGGATTTTATCTGCAAATTTCGCTTTATGGTTGTATCTAACATTGTCAGGGCATTCCTCTACGTTGTCCGTATAAAATCCATCGTTTCCCTTCATTTCAGAATTACTCAAAGTGAAATACTTTTCGTCATCTAAAATAATGATTTTTTCATTGGCAAAATGTACCCGCCTCAGTTGACGACAACATCTTGGTATACGAAGAAGCTGCGCTTGAGAGTATTTGGGGCACTTACGTCTCTTTCGATATTTAAGACCATTCCTCCTCAATTCCAACGATATCGTACTCTTAGAAGATCTGTATTGCCTAGCCAGTCTCCTCGTTGACATTCCAATCTGGTTTTTTGCTCTTCTCACCAATCTCTCTGATCTCTGTGTGGTAAATGCACGTGGTCTTCCACTTTTGGGAGATTCAGACATGGTATTCCCTGCTCGCACTCCGCTATTGTTCTATAAATGGTTCTGCGTGAAATGTTTTCATTTTGGAATATTCGACAGATTTCAGCTTTGGGTATCCGCCCAACTAACTTGTAGATACTTTTTCTTATTTCTAATTTATACGACATCTTAAAGCGAAAACTTCAAAATAAATAAATCTCAACTGACAGTAAATAAAGTAAATAAACTTTTGATTTCAAAGGCAACTTGATATTATTTTGTTTTTGTTAAAATTAAAGACAATGAGTTTTGTGCCAAAACTTTTAGGACATACGTTATTTGTAATATTAAGACAAACATTTTAAAATATCTAAAATGTAAACTTTGACACCCTGTATCTTGCAAAAGATCGACTTTTTCGCAAAGGTAAATTGCATTGTGGTAGCATTTTGTACAGAACTTTTAGAGACTTGTATATCTTTGTGTGTGCTAAGCTCAATAAATTAAAGTTTTAATGTTTTCATGTTATTAATTTAAAAGTAATATTAAATTTCATTTTATATTTTAATTAAAATTTATATTTATTAAATATTTATTCGAGAATTATTTTAAAATCCTCTTTACTCTAGATGTAATAACTAGATATTTGTAAATAATAAATATATATGCCGATTTTAGCAAAGATAAATAAATATATATGAACCAAATATTTTATTTTTAGTGTATCTCTTGGATTTTTGATGTAAGCAAAATAAAATTTTAAAAAACAATAGTTTTAGAATTTTAGTTTGTATAAAAATGATTTTTTTAAAGGGTATATAACTTTTATAATTAATTTGTTTTATGAAAAAATTTGGGAAATTAAAATAACATTTGTTTCTTAATTGCGATTAATTGGACAAGCCAAACTTAGTAAGTTATCAAATTTTTAAAATTAAAATTTTCTGTTGCTAAGATATGACCACTTGACTTCCATAATTGGTAAAAAGTATGGCTGCGCTTATATCTCTAAAACCGATAAAGCTGCGTTTACAAAAATCGAACGCAAAATTAAACAGTGATATTGACATTGTGTCGACTAGTGACGGATTTCCCAATATAATACTAGATGTAATTTTTTGGATATCGTAAATTGATTTCTTTATTTATTGCAATAAATTGGACGTGTCAAAATGGCTGGAATCCGTACTTTCAAAGTGTCGGCTTAAGCAGTTGCTGAAATATGACAACAGCGCATTATCAGTGAGATGTGGCAACAGCTGTTTAATTTCGCATGCCCCAAGTGCCGATATCACTATTTAATTCTTCTTGCCCAAAAATCGCTAAATATCAAATTTTGTAAATGGTGCTCTAGCCATTATAAAGGTATTCAAACGTGTATAACTTTATCTAGAGGTATCCACACACATGTACACTTTTGTGGTGCAACTTTTTTTTCCTGACAATAAGTAAACTTTATGTTTATGCTTGTGGAAACATAAAGTTTATTTATCATCCCGCTTTAAAAAGTTGTGCCACAAAAGTGTACATGTGTGCAAGTTTTACAGGAAAACACAATGTGTTATAGCAATTAACGTACTTCCACACACGTACTTTTTGTAACGCAACTTTTGTAGCGGGACAATAAATAAACTTTATGTTTACACTAGCATGCTTGTGTAAATATAAAGTTTATTTATTATCCCGCTATAAAAAGTTGCGCGACAAAAGGGTACATGTGTGCAAGTACCTTTACACAATTGCATTTAAAAAATGCTGCGTATTATTTTCTGTTATTTTAACAAAATGCTTGTAAAATATTTATCATTATAACTTATATTTATTATTCTTTTTTAAATGACATTAAAAACAAAAAAATTATACATAGAATATAACGAAGATTTTTTCCCTAAGCTCTCACAGCCTTTAAGAATATTTCACATAAAACCAATTTTTTAAGTTTAAATAATTACTGGGCTTATCAATATGGTAAAAAGGGTGTTAATGGGCATACACACGTTCAGTTATGCCTTCGACCCTACTTAAACTAAAAAAAACTCGCGAGTACGTGCCATCGTATGTAAATTGACTTTCCTAAGCAAATGACAGTATCAGTCTTACTTGCAGACTTGCCTCTTCAAGTAGGCTAGAAAGCATGCCTTACCGTGTATATGCCAAAATGTGCTTTTAATTTGGATTTTAGGTTAAGTTATTTAGAGCAAGGCCAATTCTAGCAGTATTGCAAATATTAATTTAAGCTCTGTTCAAAATTTCATACGTTTTATTTTTATACCTATCTTTGAAATAATAAAATTAGGTAGAACGAATTTATGCTATTTAAATAATTGTTAGCAAAGGTAGATTTTCTTATATGTGATGTTACAATAAATAATACTTATAATAATGTTAACATTATAGGCTTTAAATGTAAATTTAAATAAGTTATTTATTAACTTAGAGTTAAGCCTCTAAAAGTAACACTTATAATGGGCGCCACACACTAGCGATCAGTTTTTTACATATTTCACGCTGTTTAGAAACAGTCATCAATTTTAGGCAAAGAACCAATTCTAAAACGGTATTTACCAATGACGTTTAAACAATGTTTTATACGTCAAAGTTGTCACCAATTATTACCGCTGTTTTAATTGGTTAAACGCCTAAAATTGATGGGTGTAATATACATATGTTGTTTTATTTTTGCGAGTTATTTGCGTTTATTACCTAAAAAGATAATACTATTAAGTATATTATTGCACAACACTCATACTTGTTAGTGTGTGAGGTCCATTAGAACGTTGACCTGGTGTCATGTTTATTTTAAACTTAATATTTTACCTGAAAGCTACATTTATTATATTTGTTATACTTTATATCATATTTCTAAGAATTATATTGTTTTTACTGTATTTTAAAATTTAGATGGTAATGTATATGTAAATTAAATTATTAACAAAATTTTGATAGTGTTTTAATTTCTTCCTTTTACCACACCTCGTAACACAGAATTTTTCTTGGTGAAAATGCTTAAATGTCAATGCTGTTAAAAAAATAGATTTTTTTTTGAAAAGTTTTGGGGTCTCAAAGGAAACGTTTTATAAAGGTACGTTTTTCTAGAGATGGCTTTTACCACTGACTGCTAGTCATGTGTAACACTGTGTTGAATGTCACGAATATTATCAGCAGCTGGACTCCGTGCTCTATAGAATTCTACACCTCGCTTTCTATCGTAGATTTCTAATCGAGAAGTGGATAATTTCACTTTTTGGTAGGTACTCTGTGTCACAAAAGACTAAACATCGGAAATGTTCGTAAAATGTCTATATGTGTACTAATACTTCTTTGTTTAATTGTGCAAGATGAAAAAGGACACACATACAGCTATTGCGAATTAGATTAACGGAATATCAGATATCAGTATTGGGCAATTTTTTAATTATTGTTTTTAACACAGATCAAAAAAGAGTTAGGTTTAGGCATTAGCGGTTATTACATATGTCTATCGGATAGAAAATCGAAAACTTGAAAAATCTCTCTCTCTCTCTCTCAATTTTTTTCTTGGTTTTGGTTCCTTCAGGTCCAATCCACCACTCTCCCCTTCCAGACTATGCTTTCCAGGACTTTGTCGGCGGAAAATCTGGATAATCGAGCTCGTAGCTTCCAGAAATTCCAAAAGAAAACAAATAATTCAACAATCGATACAATGCATAAATTGTCGGCTGTCAAATCAAGATCTGCTACTGGTGTTACGTATAACCTTCACTTTCACTACTGACAGTTCCCATGGCAAGTCCATCTATTTCCCGCCATTTGAGAAATACCTCGTGTTCACCACCAAACAGGATATTATCAGCTTATAGGAATCTTCGCTCACAACGCTTAGATCCAGAAGAAAGATGCCGTCAATTTAGCGTGAATCTTTCCTTGATCCCCGAAGGTCAAAAACGTTCGTACGACACCTCTAGCCGCCACTCCGGGAAGAACTTTGTAGTCCTCTACGCACGTCCGCACTGTCCGGAGGTCAAACAAAAACTTAAAAAATAAGGTACTTTTTATTAAAGGTAATAAACCCCACCGTTTAAGCACCAATCAACATCAAAGTTTTCAATAATTTCAATCAAACATACATACATACAGGGTGCTAAGTTACTCAACTGACAAACTATACGGGGCGATTCAAAAACGGAAAATAAGAAAAACTTTATATAAATATATGTCCTAAATAAATTTTAAAGTTCAGGTAAAGTGCCCTCTGGCGGTATTAAAAAAGTACTTTTATCTTCAAATTTTTGGAATTTGCAAAGTTCGATTCGTGTGCCAAATGTCAACTAGATTGGTTAAAAAATAAAGGCCATTGTGCAGTACAGTTACATAGTCAACGCAATAATAAAATATCAACACTTTCCACAACAGTAGAAGGAAGCCATAGTAGTACCGATTTTAAAACCGGGAAAAAATCCCAAAAGACCTGACTCATACAGACCAATAGCACTGACAAACGGACTATCAAAAAGTACAGAGAAAGCCATACTGTTCAAATACAAACATTACTTTGACAAAAAGTTACCTGATGAACAGTTTGGATTTTGTGACGACCACAACACTGTAATGCTTATTTTTAAAGTGTTGCAGGAAGCACTAAACAAAATAAATAACAAACAGAACACGGTACTACTGGCCTTAGATATAAAAAAGGCTTTTGACACTGAATGGCACAATGGCCTGATTTACAAGCTGGCAATCATACATGATATTCCCATGTACGTGGTAACACTGTTCCACTTCCACATGCAAAACAGAACATTTAAAGTTAAAGTTGAAAACCAACTATCAAACACATATAGAATGCATGTAGGAGTACCACAAGGAACAGTGTTATCTCCCAAACTGTATAACCTTTATACAGCCGATATCCCTAAATATCCTAATACCAACGATTTATAATCGTTGCTAATACCAAGTTAGCATTGTTCGCAGACGATGCGCTAATATACGCGCATTCGTTTGCCGCAAATGCTACTAGACAACAAATACAATCACACATACATTACTTAAAACCATGGTACGACAAATGGAAAATTACTATAAACGAAGACAAGACAGAATGCCTCATAATAACCAAAAAATTTACGAACAATACGATTAATATACCTGTTAAGATAAACAACACCTACACAAAACCTCAAAAAACCCTTAAATACCTAGGCCTAGTCATTGACGACCGCCTCTCCTTTCAACAACACATTTTCCATATGTTGCGTAGGGCTTATGCAGCAATGCATAATCTCTATGCAATACTTGCACCAAATTCCCGTATGTCACCCCGTAATACATTGACAGTATACAAACAAATAATAAGACCTGCAATAACATATGCAGCACCGATTTGGTGTAGCGCATCAGACACACAAATACAAAGACTGCAAAGATATCAAAACAAAGTACTACGATGCGTTACATCATCAGGAAGATACACTAGAATAGACGAACTACATAACATGACAAACATGCCTAGAATACACGAATATATACAAAATATAGCTGAAAAATTTTACAAATACCAAACACAAACGTCTAACTTAACTAGAAACTTAACCAACATACGTGAAAATGACAACGTAATACACAAACCACTATACAACAGACTGCCATTTTATTACGGGGATGATTAATAATCATTACCCATCCTAATAAATTCAATCCAATAATTAACCAAAAATCCTTTTTACCAACAGGTATATTAAATTACATTACAAAACATCAAGACTGACTCACTGACTGACAGAGCTTGGTTTTGCGCGCGACTTCTAAAAGTAACTGAAAACTGAAGTACCTGAATAACATCAAGCAGGTTTTTTACAAATCTTTTTCCTGCGAAACAACAAATTACAAAAAACAATATAGCTAGCACAGACAAAAGCGATATACTCAAAAATTCTTAAAAACTAAACTGTCTAGAAGTGTTTAAGGTCACTACCGGCGAACACTAATTTTCTAATACCATTACATCCTACCTACCCAAGAGCTAACACCGCTCTCAACCCTACCTCGGTTGTTTTTTCTCCCTCTAAGCCTGAAAAGGCAAACAGGAAGCGCCTTAATTGTATAAATTTATTGTTGTAAATATATTATGTAACATAGTAGATTTCAGGATGTATTGTAATTTTAAATTTATGAATAAAGGCATTTTGTAAGTAAGTAAAGTAAAGTAGGTTAAAAAATAAATGCAATATGGCGAAAAAATAAAAATAAAAATTGAACTTTTAACCCCTGTAACTAACTCACTAATATTATTTTTCATTGTAGAATGACCCTTTAAAATTTTCTAACGCATTTTCCGAACACCCTGTATACATATGTATATCTATAATTAATCTTATCACTACATATGGTTGCTCCTATTCATGTTAGTGTCAAACTGGATATATTGGGCTTTTTTTGTGTAGGAAAATAAATTAATCAGTAGTGAGCGGTTTTTCTTACATGTATAATTTTATCTAAATTTTATTGATATCATTATTGTTAACAGCAAGTTTAGATAAAAGGGATTACCTGCAACACCACTCAGGTAATTCTATAGCCCATATGAAAATAGGTTAAACAAATTTTATTGTATTGAAATTAACAAAATATTTTTTTCATGGATCAGTTAAAAGGGTGTTGCGGATGTTGGGTAAGTTTAATAAACCGTATTTTTTTTCAGGGTTTGTTAGCCCATGTATTAGAGAGTTACCTAATAAATTGGTGTTCTATAGATAACATTTAAAAACAAACAGTATCTGATTTAATACATACTTGCTGTTACAAATTCGAGGGTTACCATTAGGATCTCGGGGACAGTAAGAGATTGAGGGTTGGTTAAATTGGAGCAAAGTTGAGCATTTTTATGCTTAACAATAGGTTTGTTTCAGTAGAATTTTGTAAACATTTTAGCAACAATTGTAAAACGCAGGAATTAATATGTTTGTTCCAGCAGGCTGTCAGAAATGTTTGCAGCCGTTTGGATTTTGCGCACGTCAAATTTGTCGTTCCAGCAGTGCCATGTTTGTAACATTATACAATTCTTTTTGTTCCAGCAGTAGTTTTAAGATGTTGGAAACAAGTTGGAAACTGTTTGAAAAGTTTGCAAACTTTCTTCAAACTTGTATTGACGTATAAGCAGTCTGCACGCCTTGTTTATTTTTCGTTCCAGCAGAAAACTGCTGCCAACATTTTTGACTAATGTTTGTAACAATTTCAGCGTTTTACGATTAGTTTTGTTCCAGCAGGCTGTCAGAAATGTTTGCAACCGTTCGGATTCGGCGCACGTCAAATTTGTCGTTCCAGCAGTGCCATGTTTGTAATATTATACAATTGTTTGTTGCTCCAGCAGTAGTTTTAAGATGTTGGAAACTGTTAGAAAAGTTTGCAAACTTTCTTCAAACATTACTGACAAATTTTTAACATAACCTTTCTTGTATTGACGTATAAGCAGTCTGCACGCCTTGTTCCAGCAGAAAACTATTGCCAACATTTCTGACTAGTGTTTGCAACAATTTCTGCAATTTACGATTGTTGCTAACATGTTTCCATCACTCTGCTGGAACAAACCTGTTACAAATATTAGTCAGAAATGTTGGCAACAGATTTCTGTTGGAACGAAAAACAATTAAGGCATGCATACTGCTTATACGTCAATACAAGGAAGGTTATGTTAAAAGTTTGTCAGTAATGTTTGAAGAAAGTTTGCAAACTTTTCAAACAGTTTCCAACATGTGTCAAACATCTTAAAACTACTGCTGGAACAACAAACAATTGTATAATGTTGGAAACATGGCACTGCTGGAACGACAAATTTGACGTGCGCAGAATCCGAACGGTTGCAAACATTTCTGACAGCCTGCTGGAACAAACCTAATATTTCGTTTTAAAAATTTAAACATTTGCAGCCGTTTCGGAATTATCCGAAAAAATCGAAATTATTAACAAAAACATCGTAACCTATTTCTTGTTATGAGAATAATCAGCTGTTTTCTTTTACTTTGAACAATCCACAAAAGATGAAAGCCTAAATACTAACGTATCGTGGGTTTTTACTAAAGTGTTCCCTATTGGGTCAAGCGCATCTAGTATACAGGATTTTTTCTACTTGCGATAAAAAAAAATTAAGGGCGTATTTCTGAGCCAATTTTATGAAAAAAGTTTTTATAAACATGGGTCCTCAAATTTTTCGTTTTCAACATACAGGGTGTTTGATTTTTAAAATACTTTAAAAAATAAAAAACAATTTTTAGTAAAATTTGTTAGACTATAATATATACGTTACCCAGCAAACACTATTTGCCGGCAATATACATTTTTCATATTGGCATTGATGGTAAAGCATTGGCAATTGGTGGCAATATTATGCCAACATCTAATACGCATTAAAAAGTTAACCCAAATAAACACTCAATTGCCAATAAATTTTACATGCAGGCGAATTGCCGGCAAGCATACAAAAATGGCGGCATACCAATCCTGATTAAATAAAGCATGCCTTTTTGTTGCAGGCAAATAAATATTGGATTTTTGAAGGCAAACCTTCAACGCATATTTATAATTTTCAAACCATATTATTAACATTGGTATCTAACTAACATTCGAGCAATTTTTTTAATCTGTTTTATTTATAATGGCTGCTAAACAACATTATTTTATGTTTTTTTACATAATTTAAAGAAAATGGCCTTTTCCTAACATTTTATTGATACAAATCATGCAAATAAAAATTAAGTCAAACAAAATGTGTATTATGTATTTTTGAGAGAATAAAAATAAAATGATGGTAAAATTAATTTCGACGATTTCGACCGAAGGTGATAAATTCAAATTTCCCGCTTAGCCGAGATACAAGATTTGACAATTTGACAGATGAGGCAACCTTGCTTTTGTTTGGCCGCTTTGTGCAATTGGTTTCTACGTGGTTTTCTAGCTTTTTAGTTTCTTTTTTAAAGAAAAGAGTTTTTAGTAGACATAATTAAGTGTATTCATTACCTAATTAGTGTGCTTTGTGTAATTAATTGGTGATGGTTAGTCAAGAAGGCGGGTTATTCAAGTAGACTGATAGGAGCTGTAAACATTTCGTTTAAAACCATTTAAATTTGTAGTTACTCAAAAAAATTATATGATATCAGGAAGTTTAAAGACGTGTTAATTAAAAAAATTATATATATTTAATAGTTTTTTTTGACATTTAACTCCTTAAAAATATTTCTCCCTATGTTTCGGATCTGAAAATTGAGTGTAAGCGTCCCTTAAATACTTACTATTTTAAAGTGTTTTCTTTTGATTTACTATCTTTTTTTTTTATTACATACTTTTTATTTATTTTTTTGGTTTATTGTTACGGTATAAAAATTTATATTATGTAGTTTTTTATTGATAAGGTTTTCCTGCCTTTTTTCTCATTTTTTTCGATTACAAAATTCTAAATATGTTATTTAACTTTTGGGACATTCAACTTATAAAACTTGCAATACTTATTTAATGATAAATGTCAATATCCTAAACGCATTTTTTGCCAATAACTTATTAATGATGGATGCCATCATCCTAAACGCATTTTTTGGCATAACTTATTAATGATAAATGCCATCACATTATCTGCAACACGTGGCCTAATAACAACCAATTGCCCACTTTCGCGTCTTTTTAATTCCTTTTTGCCAATGCCTTGCCATTAAAGAGTGTTGGCAATGCCAGTAAATTAAATGTACAACGCCGGCAAAAAAATGTTATATGGGTATTTAATAAAGTATATGTTGCTGTTATTACATAATTGCTAGTGAAAAGTTGTTACACTTAATTTGTAAAAGCAAAAAATTCCCCAATGTTTCTTGTATCGTCCAGGATTATGCTGTTAGGCAGTTTTTTTGTCTGAAAAAATAAGCAAGCTACGTAAATAAATGAAAAAACAAAAAGTTTTTAGGTGTTTTATATAAAAGTTGCAAGAAAGTCAGTTGCGTACATTTTTTGTCAATAATATTAGCTAAGTCCCTCGACGCCGCCACTGGTGTCACTAATTAAAATTAGTTCAGGAATAAACTTCGTATTTAAATAAATACCACAGCAAAATTTTAATAAAATCGAATAAGCATATTTAAAAACCAAAAAACCAGTTTTTGTAGTTTAACACCCTGAATCTTATGGTACGTTTACATATGACATTTATTGCATGATATTTATGTCAGATAGAAAATGTAAATGGTCAAAAATGTATGTCTGATAGAAATTTTTCTATTGTTTACAATAACCAGAATTTCTGTCTGACATAAATTTTATGCAAAAAATGTCAGATGTAAACCTACCATTGGAAATAAAGCATTTCTGGAAATACAGGGTGGCCCAATTGTGTGAGACAGTCCAATATTTCTGTTGTTTAACGCGATATGAAATCAGTTTTTTTATAAAAGTTGTAGGGTTTTTAAACGTGCATATCCTTAAAATATTTTAATGTATACAGAGTGTCCCAAAAAAAGTTATGGCCAAGAAGTTAGTTTTTTTAATTGTAGCCCTGTTTTTATTTACAGAATCGAATTCAGCATAAAATTTTGCATTAATTGCGTTATTTTATTTTGGTACTGGTGGCGATGTTGCCGCGCTAATTATAATTTACTAATAATATTTTGATGTATACACCGTGTCCCAAAAAAATGTTATGGCTAAGAAGTTAGTTTTTTTAAATTGTAACTCCATTTTCGTTCACAGAATCATCATAAAATTTTGCATAAAGTACATTATTTTATTTTTTTACTTGTGGCGATGTTGCCACGCTATTTATAATTTACTGAAATTTTCGTTTTGAGCCAACTTTATGAAAAAAACTCATATAAACATACAGGGTGGTCCAATTGTCTGAGAAAGTCCAAAATTTCTGTTTGTTTAACGAGATATAAAAAAGTTTTCACAAAAATTGTAGGGTTTTTTAAACTAGCATACCCTACAAATATTTTAATCTATACAGAGTGTCCCAAAAAAGTTATGTCTAAGATAGTTAGTTTTTTTTAAATTGTAACCCCATTTTAATTCACAGAATCGGATTTTGCGTAAAATACGTTATCTTATTTTTTCTTTTGTGGCGATGTTGCCACGCTATTTATAATTTACTGAAATTTTCGTAAAAACGTGTTACTGAAAATTCAGGTAAAAACGGAAATACATTAGTTATCAATTATACTTAGCTAAGTGTTTTAACACACAAAGAAACACAAAATAAATTTCTGTAAGAAAATTTATACAGGGTATTTTGTAGTATGTCCAATATCTCAATATTTAAAATGGTAAATCTCATTTTTTTACATGGAACACCATATATATTGGTCCAGTTATGGATTTTAGGAATAAAATAAGGTAAGTTTCTTAGCGATTCCTATAGCAAAATGTAAGCGTTTTTAGATATTTAGGGATTTAAAAAAATCATGACAACTTTTTTCTTTATAATGGAAATCTTTGGTATTTTTAATAAAAACCCAGTATATTTGTTAATATTGCTAAGTTTCATCTTTTCCCTTTAAAAAAATATAATATAAGCTATGGTTATTTTAAAAAATATAGCATTTATTGACCGCTAAAAGTTCCCTGCATGGAAATTAAGAATATTACAAAAATACGAAAACAAAGTTATAGGACAATTTTATGCAGGTCGATAAATGCGTTCTTTCTGGAAATAACCAAAGCTTATGTTACATTTTCTTAAAGAGGAAAGATGAAAATTTAAGAATATTGAATATACTAGGTGTTTGGTTTAAAATTCCAAAATTTTTCTTTACATAAAATAAAACTTGTCATGAATTTTTTAAACCCTTAAATACCTGAAAAACCTTACATTTTTGGTATAGGAATCGCTAAAGAAACTTATTCTATTTTTATTACTGAAATCTAAAAATGGCCTAATATACAGGGCGTTTTCTTTACAAAAATTAAGATTTAGCATTTTAAATATTAAGATATTGGCCATGCTTTAAGAAATACCCTGTATAAGATCTAGTAAATTTTCTTACAGAAATTTATTTTGTGGTCCTTAGAGTGGTAAAACACCTAACTAAGTATTATTAATAACTAATTTATTTTAGTTTTTACCTAATTTTGGGTAACATGTTTTTTACGAAAATTTCAGTAAATTATAAATATCGTGGCAACATCACCACAAGTGAAAAATAAGATAACGTACTTTATGCAAAATTTTATGTTGAATGCGATATTGTGAACGAAAATAGGGGTTACAATTTAAAAAAAACTAACTTCTTAGCCATAACTTTTTTGGGACACTCTGTAGACATCAAAATATTTTTAGTGTATGCACGAAACCCTACAATTTTTGAACCTTTTTTATATCTCGTTAAACAACAGAAATATTGGACTTTCTCAGACAATTGGGCCACCCTGTATGTTTATATGAACTTTTTTCATAAAATTGGGTTAGAAATACGCCCTTAAATTTTCTTACCTCAATTAGGAAATACCCTGTTTTTTTAGTGCGGGTCCATGTCTCACTTCTTGAAAAAAATATTCAAGTATAGTGCAAGTAAACAAGAAAAAATATGTTTCCCACAGCAAAAAGCAGGTTAATGCTTAAGCCTTATTTTCTAACAAATTTAGTTTATATTTATAAGGTTGCGACATATCCTCAACTTTTAGGCGGTTCGAGGTCGGGGACGCAAGGAAGGCCACTTCTCGGAGAAAAGTTGGCAAGACTGGGTAAAAATCAAAGCTGAAGATCAATCCAGTGGCGTCTAGAATTTGCGCATTTCATTTTGCATTATTTTGGAAGTGATATTTGTTGAAAGATGTAATTTCAAATGTTTTTTTTATTTAAAGTAAAAGAATTTACAACTTAATAACAATTAAAAACTGTTGTGTAAACGGTTGTTCTACTAATACAATAAACTATATATCTCCGGCACTGAACAACATGGCCGGAAAATGGGAGATGTGACGTCATAACACGTCAAAGCAATATGGCCGAATGTCGTGACCTTATATATACCGACTTTGATTTTCTAATATAAAATACCAGTCAAAATCTTGTGCTTCTCTACCTAGTACAATAAATTACTATCAAATTTTTTAATTATCTTATCAGTGGCATTAAACGGTTAGATAATTAAAACAAATGTTTAAAAACTTCGTACAATTGCTTGATCACATATTTATTTACTGTTTCGCAAGGCAATTTAACAAAGGGTTTCCTGAAATCAAGATATGTTCTATATTGGTTCAGCGGATCCATTGATTAGATGTTATTTTTGGGTTCACGCCAAGTTATATTAAAAAACCACAAATTCCAAAATTAAAAATAAGTAAATCAAAAACTAAAAATCGACGTTTCGGTGGCAAGTCTGCCACCGTTGTCCAGATAAAATTAAATTACAATACAAATTTAAAAATAAACTATTATTTAGGTTTAAAAATTAAAATGTTTAAGCTTTTTGTTAAGGAAATTCTGAAAACAAACATATTTGACATTTAATGTTAAAAGTTTTTAGAATCTCCTTAACAAAAAGCTAAATAATTTTAATTTTTAAACGTAACTAATGGTTCATTTTTAAATTTTTATTTTAATTTAATTTTATCTTGACAACGGTGGCAGACTTGCCATCAAGACGTCAATTTTTAGTTTTTATTTACCTGTTTTTAATGTTTGGTTTTTAATACAGGGTGATTCAAAAATCGATCACGAAACTTAAGGGGGTGATTCTACTTGACAAAATAAGGGTAGAGCGTCATATAAATTCTTTTCAAAATGTCATTCATTTTCCAGTTACAAGCCGTCAAAGTTCAATTTTTATTTTGGTTTTTTTCGTCATATTGCATTTATTTTTTAACCAATCCAGTTGATATTTGGCACACAAATCGAGCTTTGCAGATACTAAAATTTTAATACTAAAGTACTTTTTTAAATACTGCTAAAGGACACTTTACTTAAAAGTTACATAAAGATTTTATTTTGGCAGATATTAAAAAATAGCTTTTTAAATATTTAACACACCGTAGTGTAAAAACTAAGACGTTTAGGACATATGTTTATATGAACTTTTAATTCTTATTTTCTGTGGTAGAATCGCCCCGTAAAGTTTGTCGGTTGAGTAACTGGACACCCTGTATGTATCTAGGTAATTTGATTGAAATTGATAAAAACTTTGATGTCTATGGGTGCCTAAACGGTGAGGTTTATCGACTTTAATAAGGAGTACCATATTTTTTAATTTTTTGATTGTCTATAAAATGGCGGCCCAGCTTTGCGATATGTGTCAAAATAAAAAGTCATGATGTAAATAAATTTTAAGATTTAGGTAAAGTGCCCTCTGGCGGTATTTAAAAAAAGTACTTTTGCCATAAAATTTTAGAATCTGCAAAGCTCGATTTGTGTGCCAAATATCAACTGGATTAGTTAAAAAATAAATGCGAAAAAACAAAATAAAAATTGAACTTTGACGGCTTGTAACTCGAAAACAAATGACATTTTGAAAAAAATTATATGAAGCTTTACCCTTATTTTGTCAAGTAAACCCACTCCCTTAAGTTACGTGATCGATTTTTTAATCACCCTGTATAACTTGGCGTGTACCCAAAAAATAACATCTAAAGGGATTCCTGATGTTCAACCCAATAAATAAACGACTCTTATAAGTTTGATTACTTTTTTAAATACATATTGTATTTTTAGAACAGAAAGAATTCCACTGACTCTTTATCTTCCGATTTAGACTATACACTCACAACCAAAGAAAAATGGCCCAAATGGAAAAAATATTTAGTTGGAAGTCTTATAGCACTGTAAGTCAATAAAGTTTGCTATATGGGAATAGGTTTCAATTTTTAAACTACAATTTTTCGGATCGTAGCGATATTAATAAATTATAATTTTTTTGTGAAAAACATAATGTAAATAAATTATCCACCAAAATGAAAATATACCGAGGCAAAAAAGTTATGGCACCTTGTATCTAAGCCGAGGACTTCAAGTGGCTCCCTCTACGTTTTACGACAGAAACATTATCATATTTCGATTCCTTACCCTGAAAAAGCTTTCAATTTTGAATTTTGTGGAAAACTTTCTTGTATAGATGGCCCTATATTTAATTCATTTTGAAAGCGATGCCGCCAAGTACACAAAAAATGATAAAGTAAACAAACCTTTTCGAATGCACATAGCCTCGGACAGAGCCTGATTACATATTTTTATATAAATAATAAAAAATACATTGCTAAAACACGTATCACCTACTTACAAAACACTCTCTTATTTCGCCTCTGCCTACTATAAAACC
Organism: Listronotus bonariensis; assembly: GCA_014170235.1. Lineage (NCBI taxonomy): Eukaryota > Metazoa > Arthropoda > Insecta > Coleoptera > Curculionidae > Listronotus > Listronotus bonariensis. The sequence goes on along the minus strand of JACEGR010004018.1, from coordinate 13,443 downwards.
GGTGGCACGTGGCGTGGTACTAGAAACTCGTCGGGTTAAATATTTTTGCTGCAATAAACCATTGTTCACAAAAGGGTTTCTTTACTTTATTGGTTTTTGTGTACTTGGCGGCATCGCTTTCAAAATGAATTAAATTTGGACACATGTTTGATAATTAACACATTTAAAAATATCTAAAATAGGGTAAAAACTTTGACACCCTGTATCTTGCAAAATATCAACTCTTCGCCTAAGGTAAATTGCGTTCGTTATTCGTATTTTGGTCCAAGACATTTGTGATAGCTTGTTTTACAGACCTTTTAGAGACATCCTGTATAAAACACATAAAAATATTATGACTTTACTAAGATATGTGCCCCGAAGGACGCCCCTAAGAATCGAGTTTTTTTGAATAACTTTTAAGAGACCTAATTGGTTATTAAATAAAATAAATATTAGCAAGGTAGTAAGGACTTCCTAAATTGGTGTCCTTGTAAAACATTTGCAGTCATTAGGACACCTGGAAAGGACTAATCCTTACCAAAAACTGCTATTTATTATTAACTTAGAAAAACACAAAATTTTGCATGACAGGCAGTATGGATTTCGCCACAAAAGATCTACAGAGATCTTCTTTCCTTCGTATCACACTGTTGGAATAAGTCTTTTGAGTTTCTAGATCGTTACTCTTGATATATCCAAAGCTTTTGACCAGGTCTGGCATGCAACACTTCTTAATAAACTTCCCTGCTATGGTCTTTCAACTAAACTCTGTACTTGGCTCTCTAGCTATCTATCTGATCGACGTATATCAGTTATTGTGGACGGCCATTCTTTAAGCTTTTACCAGTAAATGCTGGAGTCCCTCAGGGCTCAGTTCTGGCACCAACATTGTTTCTTCTTCACATCAACGACCTTCTCTCGTCCACAACTAATCCTATTCATAGTTTCGCCGACGATAATACCCCTCACTCCAGTTTTCAGGTTCCTAAACCACTTCACTAAATCTGACTTGGAAAACAAACGCAGAGCGATGCAGATATCTCTTTCACAGGATCTTAATTTAATATTGGATTGGGGCGCCAAAAATCTCGTCCATTTTAATGCATCCAAAACACAATCATGTTCCTTGTCGCGAAAAGAGTCATCAAATACTCATCCTGTACTTATGAGCGGCCAAGTTTTACAGAGCAAAGACACCTTCAATCTTGTGGGCGTCACATTTAAAAGTAACCTTAACTGGCATAAACACATTGTATCTATAGCCACGGCAGCTTCCAAAAAGCTTGGATTTCTCTTTCGAGCCAAAAAGTATTTTTCCGCTTCTAATTTATACACTTTTTATGTGTCTCAAATCCGACCTCCCTTGGAATATTGTTTCATATCTGGGGCATGGCGTCCCCCACAACCCTAAGCATTCTTGATTCTATTCAAAGAAGAGGTATTCGTCTCATTAATGATCCTTTACTTACTGAAAGGCTCCCCTCTCTGCCCATCGTCGGGCTGTGGGGGATTTATCGCTTTTTATAAGTACTCCCATGGCTTCTGATCTGAAGAATTGTCCAGTATAGTTCCTCCACTCACGGTTTTAAAGAATAGGAATTAGTATTTTTGGTCAGCTTAAACCCTTACCTAAAAACGTGCTCCTGTTCAAGATAATAATAAAAAGCTGCTTTTTAAAAAATAGGTTTTTGTTTAGTGAAGACATTTAATATTGCAACTAGCAGTAAAATTGTTAATTTTTTTATTTTCAAAAAAAATGTTTTAGCATTGTAAAGGGTTCTATAATGTTTTATAATTAGAGCTAGAGTAACCGACATACAAAAATGATTAAATAAAACCACATTTAATCAATACTTGTTTTTCTTGGAAACTATTTATATTATTGATATATATATATAAATATATATATATATATATATATATATATATATATATATATATATATATATATATATTTAAACCATTAAAATTATAAACTAATAAAAATAAAAATTAAACAATTTTTAAAACAATAACAATGTTAACCGTGTTAAACTAAAAACAAAGACTTGCTAATCCTGTATTTAAGGACAACATAATTTGAAAAATGGGTTAAGGGAAGAAAGGGGGATGTTTATTTTAAAAGTATTATACCGGTAAAGTTGTATTTTTATTTGGTGCAAAATATAATTTTCTAATTATTTTTTTTTAGTGTCCAATACCCCATCCGAGTTACGCACCCCAGGCGACGTATTTGGTCAAAGAAAAATACGTTGTCACAATATCAAACAGAAGTACTTATTTTAGGCTTCAGGTTTAGAAAAATACTTATTTTTTTTTATTATACAGGGTGTAAAAGTAACTAGCACTATTGTATGGGTTAGTTCGCTTCTGGCGACCTAATAAATTCAAATGTTTTACACACTATTTTAAGTAGTAACTGCTTGTCATGTTAACGCATTATTTTGTTACACCAAGAACTATTAAAGGTATTAAAAAACCGCGACGCAATTTAAGAGCACAAATAACAATGAAGAGAGACTTTAGAAAAAAATATTAGATTGTCATAATATTTACATCTTTTTATATGAATCTGGGATATTGTCTACATATTCTGGAACCCCTGTTACACAAACATCAAATAAAAGCTATTTCTTTAACTTAGATAGAAATGTATAATTAACATTTTTAAGGAGCTTATAAAAAATACCCCTAAAAGTATAAAATGTCTTCATGGGGGTAAGACGAGAGGGTCTGGTAAAATAACGTAGGAAGAGAGTGTAGGAAGTCTTCTTCTTTTTTCACAAATCAGAGACAACAATGAGACGAGTAACTGGTCCTAACAATTTGTCCATTGTATTTATCTCTTTCTGGTTTAACGCAAGTTCCAATAAATATGTCTTTGTCTTTCATCATGGCAGGCTATCGTAGATGGAGCAATCATCGCTTTGCCCTGGTTGCCAAGTTGTTTACAATTTCTGCATGTAAACTTTATTGTCCTTTTTGGCTCACATCTAATTAAGAGAAAGAAAATATACCATGAATCGAATATTTTTTATTTGACAAACGTTGCCGCAGGCAGTCACACCGAAATGTTATACGATATTTGTGTTTGGTGTTTGATATTTTTCAATGGCCGATTTGTTTGGACAGTTTGTTTACATTTTCTGTGATTTATTGTGTGTTTCGTGGTTTTTTACCTCTAATTGGACTTTAAATATTGACTTTTATTAGTGATCACAGTGTATATAATAAATTTGTTCTTTTTACCAATAATTTAAGGTAATATTGACATGGTTATCTGTAAGAAAAAATCTTTATAAAAACCAAATAAATGACATTTTTAATTAGGTGTGTGTAATTATTGAACTAAACCCCAATATTTTATATTAATAGGAAACAAAAACAAGTACCTAACATTAAGGGCAAAAATAGCACAGCTAAGTATATAATTTGAATTTGGCGGGCAAACGATAAAGTCGACTCACGCGCCATCTGCGTTTACCTTCCTTGAAGACAGATAAGGAAGGTCCAGCAGCTATCCCTCTCTCGGATAATTTATTTACATTTAGTTGCTCGTCTCATTCTTGTCTCTGCACAAATCTTATGCGAAATCCTTTAAAAGAATATTTATTATATTATTTTGGTCACCCTAATTTTATATTTGGCATTTGCAAGAGAGAAAAAATTAATATCAATATTTAATTTTAGATTTATATTAATATTGTTACTATTTATTCTTATATGGGTAGTTATTCCAATAGTGTTTTGGTTGTCAATTGCTTTTGAAAGACTGCTAATTTTTATGCCATGTAAGTATAGTAGTAATAGCAACACATTTAACACATATGTAAAACAAAAAGGTATATAGAGTTGTTAAAGAAAAGGAAAGAATGCTGAACAGGTTCGAACAGATATCTCTTTCAAAGGATCTCAATTTGATATTGGATTGGGGCGCCAAAAATCTCGTTCAATTTAATGCATCCAAAACACAATCATGTTCCTTGTTGCAAAAAAATCATCAAACACTCATCCTTTGCTTATGAGTGGCCAGGTTTTGCAGAGCGAGGACAAATTTAACCTTGTGGGCGTCACATTTGAGAATAACCTTAACTGGCATAAACACATTGTATCTATAGCCACCGCGGCTTCAAAAAGCTTGGATTTCTTTTCCGAGCCAAAAATTATTTTTCTCCTTCCAATTTATGCACTTTGTATGTGTCCCAAATTCGACCCTCTCTGGAATATTGTTCTCATGTCTGGAGAATGGCATCCCCTACAACCCTCAGCATTTTTGATGCCATTCAAAGAAGGGCTGTTCGTCTTATTAATGATCCTTTACTTACTCAAAGACTTCCTTCTCTTGCCCATCGTCGAGCTGTGGGAGATCTATCGCTCTTCTATAGATACTTTTACGGTTTCTGCTCGGACGAATTATCCAGTATAGTCCCTCCTCTTGCAGCTCCCAACAGAGAAACTCGTGGTGCCGCGCGTATGCATCCCTATACGGTTCAATTGGACAGGCCCCGAACTTCCCATTTCGTTCGTTCTTTTATCCCTAGAGTTTCTAGACTGTGGAACCTACTGCCAGCGGAGGTCTTTCCTTCCCCCAAATCTTCAGAAAGTTTTTAGTCCCGTGTTAACAAACTTCCTCTTACCCTGCTTAAGACACCCACGGTACGTTAGTATTTAGGCTTTCGGCCTTCGTGGATTGTCCAAAGATAAAAAAGACCAGTTCCGTCCCTACTCGAGAACAGGTTCCGTAAACCTGTTCAGTTGTTAATCTGTTCTTTTTAACAAGTTCTTGACAATAAGGTGGAGACTGACATATTAGGCATTAATCCATTCTCTTCCTGGCCCACCTGTTCTCCGTTCATCCTTATCGATCCAAACTATTCCAAACATGCATTAAAAAAAAAAACAGCATTATAAGCCGTCCATAAATCACATTGCACCGCAAACGTTAGCGTAAACAGTTCAAGCACTTCAAGCTCAAAGCCTAATTTGAGTTTCTTTGATCCAAAAATCGGGAACGGCCAATATGGTCCACACGAGTGAACGCAGATCACAGAACTGAAACACAAAAACAAAAACGCGCGTCCGTTCCTCACCCGTTCGGTTCGAAAAGAACAGACTGTTCTTCTCTTTAAAGAACGGTTCACTGAACAGGCTACCTCCTGAACATGTTCTTAAGAGCTTTTCCGTTCTTTTCATAACAACTCTAAAGGTATATTTTAGTAAGTTACAAGCAATAGTCAGTAGAGGGGGTTTGGAAATTAAAGCCCCTCTTAAAGTTATTTAGATAAATTACTAAAATTTTGCACTAATTCTCATCGACTGACTTAAAAACTCTAAAATCCTAAAACCATGTTTTAGTTAATATTCCAAAACATCCAAATTTCAATAGTCCCGAACAATATGGCATTGACGGAGTACGAAATTTTTATATAGTAGTAACAGATTACCATGACAACAAGACAATTACCAAAATTGGAGCTTGGCTTATATTACCGGAGGACGAGAAAGGGAAGGTACCAACTGATAATATTTCAGAGGTAATAAGAGATAGTCAATATGATATTTTAATTTATTTACATGGAGTTTATGCAAATAGAGCTGCAAAAATATGGGAGTATGGGATATTTAGAAAGGAATTTTTAGTTATTGCCATAGATCATCGAGGTAGGTCAACAGTCTTTTGTTGTCTGAAAAGTTTTTTAAGGCACTGGCTAAACGACCGCCGGCGGTTTTGCTCAATTATAAAAGAAAACCGTTGTCAAGCGGTTTTATCTATTTATGTATATGTGAACCGCCGAAAATCTAAATTAATTTGTTATTACCGGCGGTTTTTACATATTTTATCGGTAGATGCCGCCGTCCGGCGGCAATACTTATAAAAACTATTAAAAAACCGCAAAATAATAGGTAAAGTTAACTCAACCCTATTAATTATTTATTTTGTTGTGCCGTAAGCGTGTCATTTTCTTGTGGTTTTATTGTTAAATATGGTAGTCAGAATATCGGGCATTTTGTTTTTGTGTTAAAGAAATGTCACAATGAAATGACGCGCATATTACAAAAACTTTTAAAAAATCTTAGACTTTCTGCAAAAATCGAACTTAATAACTTTGTTTTTGTAAAGTTGTTCCCTATCAAAATGGGCCAAAATATTGTCGGACACACTGTATTACTGTTTTCTCAAATTTGTCTCATATTTTACTTTCTTCCTAACTCTACTGGGCCATTAATTACTTTACCATCATAACACTTTTAGACCCTTTTAAGGGGTTTCTCTTGACGATTCTACCCAATGATCTGAAAAATAAATTCGATAGCTAATAGAAAATATTCCCCATATATTTTCAATAGACCTGTGCACGAATTTTTGACCCCACACTGGGAGAGTTTCTTCGCACCTTTGCACATGCGCAGTTCTCATAAAAGTTAGTGTTTTTCAATATAGTGTTGGCAGTATTTTTTAATATATATAGTGGTTGCAACACTGAAAATGTTTACCTAAACAGCGACAGGGCCACACTCATCATAATATAATTGATAATTTGGAATTTTCCGATCGTAAAATCCAGGTAACATTGACGCCGCCGTCGGCCACCCATGGCCAATCTCTCATCTACGGTCGATCGATTTATTAGTTATTTGGTATTCGTCCTTTCATTTGTGCTTAGTGAGTCTTCGTTTATTTTAGTTTTGTTAAACAAAAACTAAATAATGAGTAATGGTATAGTGTTGTTTTGTAGGTTTTTCTTGTGGTTTTGATTACAAATATGAGGTCAGTTTGGCTCTAACCCCAAAAATTTTCAGCATAAAATATTCTAAGATCACGAACCTTTGCAAATGACGTCATGTTTAGAAAACCCGCCAAAAAATTTTGTGACATTATATGATTCGTGTCAAAATCCAACCGAAATATTATATGACAGAAAAATAAGACTAATAATTTTACAAAATTGAAATAGGAAAAACTCTACCGATAGATGGCGTAACGGATAACAAACTACTTCGTTTATTCAACATCTTCGCTTTTTATCGCCTACACCGTATCGATGAGACCAAAATAGTTCAAGACCGGTCTGCGTTTGGTGATCTCAATTAGCTTTAAAAGAAATATATTCGGCTAGTGTAAAAACCTGCATCTCCAGGTTGGGTAGTATCCCGAGAGATGCGACCTTGCAGTGCAAGAAAATTGCAAGCATTAAGGAGTTTTTTTATTTCAATTTTCAAATAAAATATCGTATCATTTTAGCTCTTAAAAAAAAGTATATGCTTCAATTTTTAGTCATCTTAAAGACGTCATTATGACGTCATTAACGGAATGTCTTTTATCTGTGACTTAGGGAGGTCAATTTAACTTAATTTTGTCGTCATCTTATGACGTCTTTGTGTGACCAAAAATTATTAAAAAGAGGCGTCAATAAGACGTCATCTTGCTGCTTGGGTGGTAAAACCTCCGCTTCCATATATGGCGGTATGAATATTCATGGTAGATTCGTCAAAAGAAACCCCTACAAATTAGATTTTAAAAGGGATATTATTTTATTGCTGGATCAAGCACGATTTATTTTATTTACTTATTGGCCCTACTATTTTTAAGGTTATGGCGACTCAGGATCAAATGTTGAACTGACCGAAATAGGCATTGTCAATGACCACCTTCAAATTTACGACTGGGTGTTATCCAAGAACTTTACTAAAGATATTTATTATTGGGGCCATTCGCTGGGATCTGCTCTGAGCTGTCATGTTGTTAAAGCCCTAAAAGAAGAACGGGGAGTTGTTCCTAAGGGGCTTATATTAGAAGCTGCTTTTACCACCCTGGCTGAGGAAGTACGAAATAGTTTTATTGGAAAGGTAGAGTTTTTATAACAAAAACGTATGCAGGGTGTTTGAAACTTTACTGCAAATGCACAAGAGGAAAAAAATTAAAGGATACAAAAAATACTATTTTCTGAGGTTTTCTAAGTGGTTGTATTTTGCTTAAAAATGATCCTACCAAAATCTAAAAGTTTCTAGTTTTGAGATCTGAAGATGAAAAAGTTTTCTAAGCAGCGTGTGGTGCCCAATCCTAAGTAATACCGACAAGATTTTTTTAATTTTTTGGGTTTTTTTTTTTTTTGGTCTACGAACTTGAAAACAAAATTATCAACTTAACCACTACAAGGATGTCGTAGCTTGTTCATCCAGATTTATGTTTCTTTTTTAAAAAGTTCAATTTGACCTTTTTATCAATATCTTAGCAGCTGCTGATCGCATAAGAATATTAAGAAGAGTTTTGATATTTTAAATAAATTCCCCACAAAAATCGACTACCCTTTTGTGAAAAAATCTTTACATACTATAAAAAAACTAGAAAAAAAAGGGTTTTGTGGCTTTCAAAATGATTAGGCGCCAAATTGAAAATATCTGGTGTTTTTTGACATAAGGTGCGTTTTATTGCTGCCATTCCGGAATCGGAATGGTAGCATTCGGTGCAAATTCCATCGAGTTTCTGCGACCACCAGTCCTACCGACTTTTTGACCGTAGAGCTGGTGGAATGTTGGTTTGGAGTGGGGGAAGAAATAGCTGTTAATACATCAATGATTTTAAAGTTTCTCCTTCTTCTAAAAGAATATTCACCCAAAATATTTATAATTTAAATTAATTTATATAACGGCATTTATCTTTTCCTTTTAGGGCCGTCCGTGGTTGCTGCAAACTTTGATTTTTTACCTTAAGGTTATGTTGACGCCTTTTTACAGTTGACCTTTAATTTTTTCCTTCAAACCGTTTTGATTCTAGCAGTTTCTTTCTCAACCCAGAAGACTGCAACAAAACGCGCCTATAAACTATTTAGGTTCGATATTAATTTTTCTCTGTAAACTAGAGAGCGCCTCATACACTACTTTAAATTCTTCTAAAACTTTAAACTTTTTGTCAACTCTGTACGTATCATCTAAGTTCTAAGTAAACCAGTAAACTCTTCTACTGCATGAGCAATAGGTTTTGGTATATCGGCTAGTAATGTAATAAACAAATAAGCACTATTAGTCACCCATGTTTACCTGCCGGTATTCAGTTAGACTGTCTCTTTTCCTTACATTAAATTGCCGATGAGTTATGGTATTTAGCTGAACCGGTAGACTTTCTACACAAAAGAGAATATTTTGGTATAATCGCGCTTTTTTCGAGACATTGGCTTTTAAGATATTTAGTTCAACCAAAAGTATACGGGAAAATACATAAATCATTCGTATATTACGAGTATGTTGCAGTTGTAGTTATAGCTAATACGCTGTAATTAATGTTTTTTTCTGTTGCACTAAACAATTTAAACGCAAATATCTTCAAAGAACATGTTCATCGCGATTTTTACAAAGTATATTTTTTTGTGTAAAAAGTATAGAAACGTTTACTGGTATACTTAAATGGTTTATACAGGTTAACACAAAATAATTTCAACATTTTAGAAAAATTCAAAATAATATAGAGTGTGGTCCAAATTAAACTTGCACACTTTTTAACTAACAATAACTTTTTGTCTGTTGCGCCCATCTTATTTATTTTTAAGAAGCTAATAGGTAAATATTTTTCTCTAGGTTTGCCAATTTTGGTCAAATAAATTTTAACAGGACGGGACTTACGAGACTTTTTCCAAAATAATGAATTAAACTTCGATGCAAAAAAAATTATCCACAATTAGGATAAAATGTTTATTTTTAATTAATTTACATTTAATTTTGGTTAGCATCCAACTCAGTAACCATAGTAACCTCACATTGTTGATTTTCAAAGGACACTAAAAAAGCTATTTTTTAAAAATCGAGAGAAATGCATGCTTTATGGGGATCATTATTTATCAAAAATAATTAAAATTCCCAAATCTCTTAAATTGTTGGACAGATTTGCTTTTACTGAATAATTTTCTATAGTTTGTCTACAAGAAAAACGTATTAGCTTAATTGTAGCTAAATTAGATTTCTTTTGCAACCAGGTGAATAACAGTGTTTTGGAAAAAGTCCCGTAAGTCCAGTCCTGTCTAAATTTATTTGACCAAAATTAGCAAACCTAGAGAAAACATATTTACCTATTAGACCTCTAAAAATGAAAAAGATAGGCGCAATAGATAAAAAGTTATTATATTATAGTTTTATTAGAATATTTCAAACGTATCAAAACTTATAGTTTTTTTGCTTTGACACCCTCTATCTTTTATAATATCAACTTTTGGACATAGGTATATTCGGTTAAATCCTAATATTTTAGCATAAGAAATCTGTGTTTTCTCGGTGCGCCAATAATAACCCTGTATATTTATGCATATGTAAAAAATGTCTTGTTTTGACATTCATTAAAACTAAAATCCCTAAATATTTGTACAAAGTTTGGTAGCACTATGTATTTAAAAAATTATTAATTTTACAACCTCAATAATCTCTAAAAGAGCAAGGGATGGACGAAAATACGTTTTTGTACGACCGGGCGTAAAATACACACACAATGCACTTTTAAGCCCTAGGGCAAAAAAGTATCAAAAACGCCCGCTTTAATAAATTAGGGCGTAAAATAGCACTTTTACGCCCTAGGGCAAAAAAGTATTAAAAACGCCCGCATTTATAAATCTATAAAATAACAATATAATTAAATAATGCCCCTTTTTTGTTAAAACAACAATTTATTTAATTAAACATATGTTAAAAGTATACTGATGACAATTTGAAACATTAAAAGTTGGAAAATTTTCTCCTAACTACAGAGAATGCTTGTGCATTAATTTCAGTCGTACCAAAGACAATTGTAGTTTCACTATAGATTCTCCAGAACATTTTTGGCATCAGTTTAGACGCTGGCTTGGCTGAATTTATGAAGCGGCAAATTATACGTACTGTTCAAATGTGTACCGCTTCATAAATTCCACGAAGCGAGCGTCCAAGCTGATGACCAAAAATTTAGCATTGTTCTGGGTGTCTATAGCAAAACTACAATAATTGTCTTTGATCGTACAAAAATATTGTTTGCACCTCTGGTGTAAAGCACTTTTACGCCCACAGCTGATGAACAGTTTCAGCCGCGGGCGTAAAAGTGCTATTTTACGCCCTTGGTATAAAAATAACTATTTTCTACGACTGCTATGAAAAGTGTCTAAAAACGCACGTCAAACAGGATCTAAAATGACTAATTTCACATGATGTATGATGTCAACCTCGTTAATGTCAACCAGTCAAAAATATTTTATTTTCTGTTATTTAGTTTTGACATAAACGTGTGAAGACATTCAATAACATTTTTCACAGCGTATGAAAAATGTTCGCACAGTCCTGTCAAAAGTTAAAAGATTAAAAATAATAAAAATTACATATTAATCTCTATTTTCTGCTGTCGTAGAAAAAGTATCGTGTGCAACACGTTGGAAACTAAGTCTTTGCATACTCGTATGACTTGTAGCAGTCGCTCACGGCTCGTGCACAAACGTCATACTTGTGAGCGAAGAGTCTTTTTTAAAACTTGTTGCACAATATACTATTTAAATATTTAAACCCTTTATACTTTTTTTTTATTTACCTTAAATTTTTAGGATCTTTAAGTGGTTAGTTTATTTTGAAGCAACTGTAGCTGACGCCACTTGATTACAATGGTTTTCATTTTTATTCATCAAAAATATTTAAGCGTAGACTGTCCCATTATGATAATGCACGCTGAAGATGATCAAGTAATTCCTTCCTTTCTTGGCAAAAAGGTAAGTTATGGTTATTAGTTAGAGATCCCTGGACCATTTTTACCATTAATTACTAACCAGCAAATTTTTCGTGAGTTGCTTCATTTTGACGAGACGCCCAACTTTTTCCCTTGCTACAATTTTCGTTGGTGGTAGCTTAGAGGTAGCAGAAATTAAATGTGTTAAAAATTTAAAAAGCTCCTAAAAATATGTGCGATAGCTAATTCGATTCGGAACGACGTCTAGAAAAATGTTTTTTATGGACTTAATAGCTCATAAAATTTGCAATTGTTATTAACAAAATAAGAAAAATAAAAAGAGGTGTTTAGTTTTTTGTTCATAGTTTAAAAATTATGACATTAAAGGAAATTTTAAAAAAGATCCTGAAAGAGGGAAAATCTTAACTCACGAAACTTTATTTCTTTCATTTCAATTTTTGTTGACGCTGTTTTTTAAAAGGTTGCCAATTTGTTTATTTGATGATTTTTTCAATTTTCGTTTATCTCAGCACTTAAAGTTTATTAATTAGTGTGTTGCAAAAACAGGGTGTTCCTTAAAGACATGTTAATATTTAGAAGGCAGATTCTTGGATTTATTTTAGGAAAAAAATTCACGAACATATGTCCTAAACATCTTAACTTTTTGAGATACAGAATGTTAAATTTTCCAAAAAAATCATATTTTCTCTAAATATCATGAACTATCCTTTACTCAATTTTAGTTTAAATTGGCAATATTATTAATGGCATTAAGATGGTAATTTATCACTTATTGCATATTTTTAGACCATAAAAGAAGCATTGTGGATGTTTTTTTTAATTAGCGGTAATAATTTTTAATTAGCAATTATGTATCAAAAATTATAAATACTTATTTAAATAAGGTTTATATGCAAATATAACAGTTTTACTGAAAAATGGTAAGTCTTTGATTCTTTTTACTTTGAAAATGTTAACACTCCTGCATTTTAAAAGAGCTCACTAATAATTAGATCTACTAAGAAATTTGAGTTAAGTAACTTAAAAGTAGTTAATATTTTGACATTACCAATGAAAAATTGTAAAATCTTAAAATTAACTAAATAAACATCTTCACAGCATATTGGCGTATAATTTAAAAAAAGAAAATAAATTAATGTATATTTTTTATATCATTTACAAGTTAGCTAATATAGCAACTACAAAAAGAGACATCTCCAAACAAGGAATGTAACCTTTCATCTATTTCCTTCTGTAGGGTATGGTCACAATGAAATAAAAAAGAACCCACTAGTTCCAAAATATATTAAGTAAGTACAAGTTGATGGCAACCTGATCATCCGAAACCGGTTTTTCGGTTAACTCGGTTTTCGGTTAACCACGGTTTTGGCCAAAACCGAAAACCAGTTCGAATACCGGTTAACCGGTATTTGAAAACCTATTTTCGAATACCGGTTAACCGGTTTTGAAAACCGATTTTCGGATATCGGATAACCGGTTTTAAAAAGCGTATAGTATATAGTATATCTAAAAAGAAAAAGTAGATATTGGTTGACAGGTTATACAGGGTGGTTTATTTAACCTCAGACAGGCAAATAACCAGAAAACGGCGCATTTTAGAAGTAAATGTTTCTAGTAAGAATTGTTTGAAATAAAGGGGCAAATTTAATGGTATTATCTAAAAACTACAACTTACTATAATATTACAATAAATTAAAATTTAAAAATTACCACTTTTCCTTTCCTGTTTTTTTATTAACCAATACACCAAGAAAAAACACTGTAAATAGAAT
>JACEGR010004017.1:0-94195 GCA_014170235.1 Listronotus bonariensis | reverse complement strand
TACCCTGTAGACACAAATCGTTAAACAATGCGTAAATTGTTTATTATACGCACTTGGACCCAATCCAGACTACACATATCTAGCGTACACACTTGTTTCGAAGGTCGTAGATTCCCATGTTTAATGCATTTACTGACAGCGGCCTTGTATTCCCCGCCACGGAAGTCTCGAGAGAGCTTACACGAGGTTTATTCGAAAATGTTTACCCAGATTATTATTCAATTATCTTACGCACTGATATTTTATAAAAACAAGATACTGGTTAAAACTTATTTTAGTACATCTAATGCTAATGTTATTTCATATGTTATATTATTATACCTGGTGAAACAGGATGTTGTTGCCTCCTATTATTTTTCGTAGTTTAATTTATATTAACTATATTCCTTTAAATATATTAGGCGTCGTTGTCCAACATTCTAAATAAAACAAAGAATCTATATTAATATTATAAAAATCTAAAGTTTGTAACTTTGTAGAAGGTAATCCTCGGAAGTACTGAACCGATCATGAAAATTCTTTCACAATCAGAGAACTACACTATTTAGGAGTGGTATAGGCAATATTTTATTATAATTGAACAAAAACTTCAGAGAAAACTAATGGCAAATAAATATCAAGTCAGCGGAAAAACATAATTAACTCTCAATCAAGGGGGCACGGCTATCTTTGATATAAAAGCGTCGGTTGTCCAGTGATAGAATGCTTGCCTGCCACGCACGCGTCCGGGTTCGATTCTCGGCCAAAACAGGTTTTTTTGGTAATTTTCTAGAAACCTGCGGCAACTCTGATTTTGACGAAATTTGGTATACGGGGGTTTTTGGGGCGCTGATCACGAATCCAAAGAATTTTTTGGCGGAAACGTTTCGTTCTTGAGATATTCATCCTCAGACTTGAAATTTAAACTAATCCTATTTTTACAATATTCCCCCTTCTTTTTGCACACAATTCTTGATTTAAAGCTAAAGTGGCACACAATATTTGATTTTCACCTTTTAAAACCCCGTTTTTTTACGTATTTTACATTATTATTGCATTAAATTGCATAGCTATACTTTGAATCATTTTAATCCCAGTGTGCCATGAAGTCCTATGTGTATGTATGGTTGCCGCATTATCAAAGAAAAGCCACGCAATTTAATGCAAAAATAATGTAGAAAACGTAAAACGTAGAAAAACGGGGTTTTAAAAGGTGAAAACCAAATATTGTGTGACACTTTAGCTTTAAGTCAAGAATTGTGTGCAAAAGGAAGGGGAAATATTGTGAAAATAAGCTTAGTTCAAATTTGAACTTTGATGATAAATATCTCGAGAACGAAACGTTTCCGCCAAAAATTCTTTCAGATTCCTGATCAGCGCCTTAAAAACCCCCGTATGCAAAATTTCGTTAAAATCGGAGTTGCCGCAGGTTTCTAGAAAATTACCTTTTTTTTATAAAGAAAGATACGAAAAAAGCAACGAATTTCGTTACTTATTTTTACTTGATTTTTTCTTCAATATTTATCTATACTACTATTAAAACAAAATATTGTGTGGCTTTTCTCCAGAATAAAATTAAAAAGTTTATTTAACATTTATTAGAATTAAAACTTTTATACATTATGAAAAACTATTTTGCTCTTACACAATATAATAAAAGTAATTATTACTTTAAAAGAAATAAAATAATGAAATATTCAATATTAAGTTACTTACAATACAAAGGTTTCAATCTATAAACAAAGGTTCATTGCAACAATAAAAAGCAAAATATGACAAACTAATTTTATACTGCCCCAAGAGAATTCAAAAATTTTCCGATGAGGGCGCCAAATTGCAGTTGCAACGTTGCCAAGTCGCCTAATATTAATTGCTAATATTTGGTCAATTTTTTAACCCACAAGGTTCACACCCACAATAAATTCGCAACAATCAACCTGTCGCAATGTTTAAAGTCTCTTTTCGCAAATGTAATTGTTTATCTCGCCCCGCGCGGCGTGCACCTATTGACACAGTTACATTTGCAAATTGGCCGATTTTTGTTGTTCGTGAGGTATTTGACTAAAGGAATTATACGACGACATAGATGTCCGGTGCACCGTGATAGAAGTGCACCCAGACACAACCAGAAAAATATCACCAGCTATGCGGTTGGTTCCGATGAAATACAAGACATATGTTAAGATAGTACAGGGTTATTCATTTTAATGTAAACAGGGCCTTATTTTTAAACTTCATTGTACTAAAAACAAATATAGCCATTTGGTGTATTTTTTTCGTGGAATTTAATAATCTTATTAGAAAAACTTTGTATAGTAATATTGCTAGTCGTCCCCAAACAGTGCAATATATTTTCCAAAGACCATATTTAATATATTGCACAATAACTAATTTTGTTTTGTAACTACCGGTTAAAACATGGATAAGAAAAAGTAGCTGCTTGAAAAATGTTTAAAAATAAGAAAAACCTTTATTTCTTTCTCTATTGCATTTGAACTCATATTTGTGTAATTGTTTTTGTAAAACAAATACTCTTTGGTATTTCCAAAATGAAATAATTGTGCAATATTACCCACACGGCACAATAAATCACTATTCCACAATAAAAATTAAACTGTTTTTGATTGACACAATATATTGTACAATATGCGCAATAATATTGATCGTCTGTGGGCCGCTTAAGGATTTTGGGTCTAGAAATAGATATATCGTATCATTTTTAGCATATAATATAATTTAAAGCCGTTTTTCTGATAAAAACCTTATTATAAAACTAATCTAAAAAGTAATAAACTTATTTTTAAAAATTTTGACAACCCAGCAACCACCACCCAAGCACCATCACCGAATTCGTCGTGAAAATCACTATCCATTGATATAAAAATATACGGGTCACTATTCTTTGATTTAAAAAGTACGTCACTGGTGCTGTAACTCTTTTGTTTTTGTTTTAAATGTTTTTCTGATAAGTTTGTTAAATTCTACGAAAAAATACACCAAATGACTATATTCGTTTTTTTTTACGTACAGGGAAGTTTAAAGTCCCTGTTTACATCAGGTTTTTCACTTTTAGTAACTAACCAGAACTACCTACATTATAAAGTACTATCGGAACTCCACGCTTAAGTGTAGACAGGTAAAAAGAGGTTAATTTTATTTGAAGCCACGAAACATAAGTTCTTGCTTATTTAGGCTTGAACTGCAGACACAACAAATCCAACATTGCACATATTTCTTAATAGCTGATTTTTTTTACGAAATTTATGATGGCTACCACTAAATCACTTAACACAAGTTGTAGACTATTGTATTTATCCAATAAACCATAAAAATAGTAACTGCAACAACAGCAAGAAAAAAATTACTAAGAAACGCCATAGTGCCCCAAAAGGGTTCAAAAATGTTTCGATGGGGGCGCTTAATTGCAGTGGCAATTGGTAACGTTGCCAAGTTGCTTAATTTTATTAAGTACTAATATCGGCATACGTGTAGGTGCAGTCCTAAGGCCCAAACTCGACTATTGCTTTTGTTAAAAATAAATCCGAATTCTAAACAATTATCCTAAATTATAATAGCTTTGTTCGCGGGTCTAGTAATGAACTGATTCTAAACCAGAAACGAACTGGTTTAGAATTGTTTTAAAGCGCATGTCTAGTTATTTATTAGTTCGGAATTATTATTTACCGCGAACGATTTTCTATACAGCTGAGGATGTATTCTAACCTAGCCTTTTGGTTAGGATTTTTCAGGGTTAAATTGGATACTAGACAAAAAAAAATAAATTCAAACAAAAAGGTAAATTGTTATACTGTCGAAAGCCACTCGAGGTTTCTCGGCGGAAGACCAGGGATTCGCTGCCTCCTCTCGTTTTTAACATAAGTATGTGTATTTAACTAAAGATAAAATTCAAACAACAAGAAATGGTAAAATCTTGTAATATTGTCTATATTTTTTAATTTATTTATTTTATTGCATACATACATTCATACGGAATACAATTAAAAATCCTTTGTTTATATACGCTCAGAATCACAAGAATATAAAAAAATATTCAACAGGTATATTAACCCGCATAAAACGTGGCAGAAACAAATAAACTATAATACAACGGTTTATTTCTGTACCACAAAAACAGAAAACAGCTGACCATGTCGATAATGCGCATGAAATTCCGAACTGAACTTTTAGTTCCAACAAAAAAATTCCAGGACTGTTAATCAGGTTACGAACCGGTAACGAACTGATTCCATTGTAACCCGCGAACACAGAACTGTTACGAAAAATTCAGGATTTTACTAAACGCGAACGCTGCTTTTTCACTGCGCAAGCGAATAGTCCCAGAACCGGTTCAGAATCGAACCCGCGAACAAAGCTAATGTTTCTAACTTTATTCTACTTAAACCTATAAGATCTAATTAATAAGCAAAAGTATTAAGAATTATTTTTCTGAACACATTCGACTTGAAAATAATAATAGTTTTTTTTGAAAGTATTACCAAAACAACATTGCGTAATATTTTCTTAGAAATATAAAAGAAACAACTAACCAAACATATCGTGTGAAATTTTAACTTTTATTAACAGAAACCTAAAATATATTTAATTTACAATTTTTGATGCTTTTAGACTTTGAACCCGTAAACATTAAAATAAAAAAACAATGGGTTGCGTGCAGTTTTATACATAACAGCATTTGAATGAAGATATTTACGTTTTTTTGGTTATATTGTTAAACGCAATGTACAGGGTTTTTATTTACATATAATCTTGCCACCTATTTTTAACGATAACTAAGAATATAGAAAATAGAACAAAAACTTATTGTACAGGGTGGGCCAAATTCGACGCTTTTAATAGGAAACTCATGTTTCTGTATGTTTTACAAAAAACTGACCCCTATTTGCGAGGCTCAAATTTTAAGCCAAATTTACTAGTGAAAACCGCAATTCGCTATCTTGCGTCGGTTACTCGCTACAGCGTGTTTCCTAATTTCTTGCGTTTTTTCCTATCCTTTATAACTTTTTTATTTTTAAATATTTTTAATTCTGTACAAACATTTCTACAGCAACTTTTTATGCAGATTGCAGATATGCTTTTAGTTTTTTTCTAGGTGGCACGTTTTTGTCTTATTTATTTATTTTTGAAATTTTAAATGGAACACCCTGTATATTTGTCACTATTAAAATGGTTAAAAATTGCCGTTTCAAAAACGTGTTACGCTTTATATTTCTTCCCAGCCGTTTCGGAGATATTGCATATTTTAGTCATTTATGACTGATATTGGTTAGATAGTAGGCCATGAAAAAAGTATTTTTACTTTTAACTAAGGCTGGCAAAAACCAAAAAAACAACAAAAACCGGTTTCGGTTAAAACCGGTTTTTAAAACCGAAAATCTGAAAACGGTCTTTAAAACCGAAAAGACGTTTTTAATGGGTAATGGTATCATAATATACAAGGTGTTTCATTTAAAAAGTTTTACTTCCTTTTTCTTAACTTTTTAAATTCTTATTGGTTTTTTTATGCTTAAAATAATATAATTGATAAAAACTATGAAAATGTTCTTCATTTAATTTATATTTTCTAAGTAACTTTTAGGTATATTTTTATGTACAAACATTCCAGATTTGAAGACAGTATAAGCCCTAACGCGATCGGTATGAATTTTTATGTAGGTTAGTCGGTAATGCCAGTTCTTGCAGAGTCCCAGGTATTATGTAATTTCTTATCAATAAAATAAATATTTATTTTTCAGATAGGCCGAGAATCAATTACTCTATAACATATGTATGTATTTTAAATTTGAGGTAATAATTGATAATTTTATGGACATTACCACCAATTTTTATAAAAATTTAATCAGAACTAGAATAAAGATGGGAAAATATTTTTTAAAGCCCAAATTTTCTATCCCTTAAATTTTAGTTTGGTCGATTGAATAAACAAAGAAATATTGCACAGTAAAATAAGGCCAGGCACTAATAATACCGGCCTTATTTTGACATCTGAGCTTGCGCAGATGCATGGTGGGATAAGGACTCCCTTAATAAGAATAGTGTCTGGCTTTATGCATGTCGGTTTTGGGTCGTGCCTTATTTTGGTTTTATTTTAACTTCGGAACTGTTCGTATAACCGAACGGCTGCCGACCACAAAATCTAAAAGTTTTTGGAAGTAAAAATACTTAAAACCCTGCTTTTTCAAATGTATTTCTATAATTGTCCAAAACAAAACCCAACAACACAAAACAATAAAGAAAACTACTAAAAAAATGTCCCCATTTTTTTAGATTAATGGCACTGTTACCATGATTTGCAATAGCTCTTAATTATGAGTACAAGCACTATTTAAATAAGGCCGGTATTAATAATACCCGAGCTTAATAAGGCAACTTGCAATGATTTTCTAATATTTTTAAATGTTTCCTAAAATACGTTAACATGCTCCATTTTCATTATGATACGCTTTTAAACAAAGTCCTGCATCGAGCTTTATTAAAAGCTTTAAAATAACTCCAAATCGTTTTTAGATTGCACACATCCCCTTTCATGTTGTTTCCAGTTTACAATAATAAACATTCGAAAATTACACACAGGCTCAGAAATACATTGCGAGTTGATTGTGCTAATTATAGTAAGAGACTACTCTCAAGGCCACGCGCAACGCTATAAACTTGTGTGTGTGTGTGGTTTATTTTTGAGAAATTTACGTTTTGCTATGCAACATTCCGATTTTCTTTCATCGTATTGAAGTAACACAAGGCTAGCAGTACCCTGCAGTGCTATCAAGGTAATATTTGTAGCCGTTGGTGGCGTTTAATACTCTTTTGGAAGGTACGAGGATGGTACAATAAGTTTTTAATAAATTCCAAAACTTTTTGAATTTTTATATTACTTATTACATAAGTGTAAAAGTCCTGGTCATTGTTGTGGAAGTTTCATTATTCTACTTTAATAGAATGTTTTTGATTGTAGACAAAGATAGCCCAGCACAATTTGACAATAAGTGACTTCATTGTCTTTGTATTTTAAGTCACCCTATATACTTTTTTGTGAATTTAAAGAGACGAATCACACGGTGGTAGATCCGGACTTTACAAGGTTTACATATGTATATATATATATATATATATATATATATATATATATATATATATATATATATATATATATATATATATATATATATGTTAAAGCAAAAGGAAAAATTCCCTACTGGTGTATAATACAAAATATTTTACTCCCTTTAAAGACAGTTAAAAGAAAACGTCCTGCTTTACTATGCTATCCACCACGACTCTCTCCCCAGACCGGTTCGCCTGCCTACAGGAACTCCTCAGTGAGGCTGTATCGAGTCGTGGTGAATAGCATAGCGAAACTCAGCGTCCACTTCACAACGACAACGAAACTTGTCTAATAAGTGGACGCTGGTTTCATGCTATTCACCACACTGATACAGCCTCCTGAGGTTCTGTCAAGCGATCTGAGTCGGTGAAGAGAGTCAATCATCTGACACCACCAGTCCACACCACTATGGACACCAGAACAATGCTAAACTTTTGGTATCAGCTTGGACGCTCGCTTCGTGGAATTTATGAAGCGGGTATCCATCGAGTACAGACGTAAACAGTACGTATAATTTGCCGCTTCATAAATACAGCCAAGCCAGCATCCAAACTGATGACCAAAAATTTAGCATTGTTCTGGTAGTCTATAGTGAAACTACAATTGTCTTTGTATTAAAGCCACTGTACTTTATTTTAAATAGTACACCTAGACAACATGATATCCTTTTTATTAGGGTCAACATTGTTGATTTTTTAATTTTGGATTTTATTTTATGCTGTTTATGAATACTTTTTAGAATAACTTCAAGTGCCTTCAATTTCTTTTCTCGAATACAAAGCCATTTAAGAAAAACATATAAGATATTAAAGAGATGTACTTTTAGTTGCATATTAAAACATAAAAACTCTCGTAAAACTCCATAAAAAGTTAGTGTTGTACTTTTTTCCATAATATTTGCTGTGGTGCCCACTGAGACGCCACTGGACCCAATAATCTTAATCTAGTCAAAGCATTACAAGCGTCTTATTACAATTAATATGCATACCAAATTTCAACCAAATCGGTTAAACCGTCGGGACATATATTTAGAAAACTTTTTTTTATTACAACGACATAAGGTTAAAGGTATCAGGTATCATCACCTAAAGTTTAATACCAAAGTTACGAAACACTCAGTGTATTAAAATTTCAATGCCGGCTGATTAAAAAAATCTAAGGACAAAGAAATGGCGGTCTCAAGTTCCACCGTCTACACATACGTGGTCGTCGATAGTCAATACCGGTAAAAGACAGAGTTGAGGCCAATCTTCGGGTTCTGCGAATTAAACAACGTTCTAGGCCCGTGTATTTCGCTATTAATAGCACTCGCTCAATGGCACGACAGTCTTTGTGTTACGCAACTGGTCTGCTTCAAGGCCAGAGAAAGTTGATCTGCTCCTGAACTAAACTCACCTAACCGTTGGCATTAGCTCGTTTCGCAGGAATTACCTAGACATAACATGCCATTTTTAAACATTCTTTCGTTTAAAATTAGTCTAGATTTAAAATTAAATGTATATTTTGCACCTTTGTATTTCTTTAAGTCGCCAACAACAATTTAAAATGCGGTATTATTTTATTTACGTAGCTATGTTTAAAAAAAAATATTGTTTCTATCGCTAGTTCAAAAAACCGTAGCCGATTTTTGTCGGGGATTTTTTATAATTTCAAAACCCTTCTTAATTTTCTTGTGTGATCAGCGGTTGCTGAAATATTGATGGTTAAAGAAAAGATCCTTTTTCATCCAAAGTTTAATATTTTAGTAAGAAGTGGTCGTATTGCATTTTCAAAAAATGCAAATTAAAGCTGAAGGGACAGATTATTCGATTCATATAGTGGTTTAGTTGGAAAAAATCTTTCCAAGTTCGTAGAACAAAAAAAAGAACCGAAAAAATTTCTTTTCGGTAACTCAACTTTTTTGTATTCTTAAATTTTTTCCACTAGTCTATTATAATTGTTTGATTTAAATATAGTAAGCGGATTATTAGACTTTATATTTCATTGTTTAACTTTTATACCTTCGTATTTCCTATAAAATTGGCGAAAATTGGCGAGGAGTGTGAAAAAGGGCTCCAAAAATTTCACCAGACGCAGGATCTCGCTGTTGAAGTAGAGTAGTGGTAAAGTTAAAACCAGATTTAATTCATTTTGCAAGCGATGCCGCCAAGTACACAAAAACAACTATATGGGAACGAACGTTAAAAAAATGCTGTTTTTTAATCGTTAACATGAAGTTAAAGTACTCCATTTCGAAACACTACATAAAGTGTTAAAAAGTAACTTTTTTAACACTTTGAACCCTTTTTCACACTTTGAATTAGTGTTTTATGTCAACGCCTACTATAAATATTAATTTAGGCAATGGAACGCGACATTAACTGAACCAAACGGTCAAGTTACCCTTGATTCCGTTATTATTTCTTTTAGTTCATGTGTCTCTAGTTTTAAAATTTGACAGTTTGCAAACAAATTTAATAGAAATTATTGAAAATTAATAGTAATAATGAATTTAGATGACTAAGAAATTGAATAGGAATTTATACTGTTTTAGTATTATTTCTACGAAAAGTAAGTACATACAATTTTCTAAAATTAAATAATAAATGCATTGTTATAAAGAGGATGGTTGTCTCTTAAAAAATAAGGAGGCGATGATTTTGTGTTGCAATATAATGACTGTGCTGCAAAAATAAAAATTAATAACTTTAGATAAATAAAACCCGTATAAACTGGTAATTGGAGAAATTTTTATACGGGCGTGGAAAAATATAGTATGTAACACATGCATAAAGTATCTTTTTTACTCATTCGTAAAAAAGTATCACTTTATGCACCTGTTACATAAATTACTATTTTAACACACCCTACTGTGACTTCTGTGATATTTAAGACCTTTTTTCAATGCTGTTATCCTACAGATATACATCTCAAAAATCTAGGTATTTAAATTAGTGTATCCCAGAATTCCTAGATAAACCAAAGGACATGTGTTTTAATAGAAGTCACCATTATAGGTATCTTCCAGCAGGAATCGCCTTAATACATAATACAGGTAACAAAACCCATCATGCCGGTGGTTAAAAATGTAAAGATAGACCAAAAAGCAGGTGCCTAACACATGGCTGATTTTTAGCAGCGCTTCATAACAGACAAAGAATGGCGAATTCGATTAAAAAAAAGCAGGAAACACGTTGTTTGTGATGATGTAAATATATACTTTTTTAAAACAGCTGGTATTTGTGTGAAAATAAAGGGAACTATAGTTGTGTTAGAACATTTGGCCATGTTACGAATACGAATAACAAAAATTTTAATGTATAAACATGTCAAGGACGCCGCGTGTAAGAATCGTTTGGAATTAGTATTTTTAGCTGGTGTGAGAACAAAGAACTTAACTAAGAAACATTATTTTACACTATGGAGTGGTTTCTTTCCTCAGACTGGTACGAAACTTTTGTTAAATTGACAAATTGTGAAAAAATATTAAAAAAAAACGTATTTTTTTACTATAATCACTTAGAACTCTGTAGGTATGAAAAGTAGAGACAAGTTTGGTAATTATTTAATTTTTCAACAAGATAGGTAAAGTTAGAACCATATTTAATTCGATCTGAAGCGATGCCGCAAAGTACCCAAAAAATGATAAAGTAAACAAACCCTTTTGTGAACAATGATTTATTGCAGCAAAAAAATGTTCAACCCGACGAGTACGCCACGTGCCACAGTTTTATAGCAGGCCAGTGACGAAATAAGAGGGTGTTTTTAAGTAAATGATACGCAATGTTTTTATTTATTTATATAAAAAATATGTAATCAGGCTCTGTCAGAGGCTATATGCTTTCGAAAAGGTTTGTTTACTTTATATTTTTTTGTGTACTTGGCGGCATCGCATTCGTACTCCAGTGACTTTCAGCAATATTTACTTTTTTTGACAAATTTATAATTGAAGCATAAAAATACGCCTAATACTAAAAATTTCTTTTTTCCAATGATGTTATAGCTCACATACTTTAAACACTGACCAAAAAAAAAAAAAAATAACGCAATCATTAAAAAAAAATTATCATCAACAAATTTTTGACACAGCCGGTATGATGGCAATTTTTTTTATCTTTGTACAAACCACGAAGGCTAAAAGCCTAAATACTAACGTACCGTGGGTGTCTTAAGCGAGGTAAGAGGGAGTTTGTTGACACGGGACTTAAATACTTGAAGATTTGAGGGGGAAGGAAAGACCTCCGCGGGCAGCAGGTTCCACAATCTAGAAACTCTAGGGATAAAAGAACGAACAATGTGAGAAGTTCGGGGCCTGTCCAGTTGGACCGTATAGGGATGCATACGCGCGGAACCACGAGATTCTCTGTTGGGAACCGTGAGTGGAGGAACTATACTGGACAATTCTTCAAAGCAGAAGCCATGGAAGTACCTATAAAAAAGCGATAAATCCCCCACAGCCCGACGATAAGCAAGAGAGGGAAGCCTTTCTGTAAGTGAAAGATCATTAATGAGACGAATAGCTCTTCTTTGAATAGAATCAAGAATGCTTAGGGTTGTGGGAGAGCCATGCCCCAGATATGAGAACAATATTCCAAGGGAGGTCGGATTTTGGATACATATAAAGTGTATAAATTAGAAGCGGAAAAATACTTTTTGGCTCGAAAGAGAAATCCAAGCTTTTTTGAAGCTGCCGTGGCTATAGTGTTTTATGCTATTAAAGGTTACTTTTTTTCAAATGTGACTCCCACAAGTTTAAAGGTGTCTTTGCTCTGTAAAACTTGGCCGCTCATTTAATTTTAACCCTACGTGACAGTACTAATATATCACTAATTAATAAAGCTATATTTTGCATTAATTTTTAATTTTCGACGTATATTCATTTTTTCCTGGCTTTTTAAATACTATAAAAGCTTATTTTTTCTAACAATCACAATCCGATCATTTGGAAGCTCTCCGCAATTCTTTGTTAAGTTGAGTTTAAGAAAAAAGAAGTGATAAACTTGTTTCGCGATGTTAGTATTCTTAATATTTCTCGTTGTTATTACTGACATAATTTTAATTTTCAACGCAGCATATTTACGTGCTTAAAAGAGTTTCATTCGTATCACATAAGTATTTACGAAGAGTAGCCAGAAAAGTTGGTGTATCACTCGACAGGCATGCGCTTCCGAAATGAAAGTTTAAATATTACATTAACAATACGGCATTCCGTTTCGAAACTTTTTGATTTCACTTTTCTGGGTTTGTGTTTGGGTATCGCGAACTATGGTTTCACTTGGCGCGTACAAAAAGTAGAGTAAAACTGCCGAAATTTTACAGTGAAGAAATATGCCTATGAGTAATAAGAATGAGACGTTGTTCGAAGTTTGTAATTATCATTAAATGATAATAATTGTTTCAGTTTAAAGAGTTTTTAATTGTCTTAGTTAATTAAAGCACTGAGCTGGGTCAAGAAAACAAAAGCTGTTGCACTGTACAGTGCGTCCAATCTAACTTGTCCACATTTTAAATGTCTATAACCCTTTAATTTCTTAACTTAAAAAAAATGATCCAAAAACCAACTTATACAGTAAATTATCAAGTTTTTTTGTCTGTTATAAAGATTACATAAAACAATTTTATGAACAAAATATATTGACATAACTTATTTTTTTTTAAAATTGGACCCCGTGTATATTATACCACCATACTGAAAGGCTTTTAAAGAATTGTATAAAGTTAGGACCGTTTAATTTAGTCTGATAATTTATTTGAATAATTTACCTTAGATTTTCCAAGTTCTTTGATCAGTTTCGAAGGTTTCCGAAAACGCCCGAATTATCCATTGAGAACTTTTATGCCATCCTGTACTATGGAATTTTCGCGATATTTCTCCAAAATCATTCTTTACTCTTCCACCACACTATAAAAGGGCAACGGAAACCTCTGAGTTAGTTAGTATAGATTCGACTTTTGTACTGTTAACTTCGAGACATTGACAAGTGAAGATTTTGTCGTTGTTGTAACCATAGTTACGTTCTATTGTTAATAAAGGTATAAAAAAGAAGACACATGTTTTTATACGGGGGCGTTCCAGAACAATATTTTCAGATTTAAATGTGGTATTTTTTAAAGGTCTTTAAAAGTATTTTAAATTTTGACAAGATAGGTTGGACGCACTGTACAGAGTGATCCGCCCAAACGGTTAGACTTTGCGAGTTAAAAATAAAGTAGCTATCAAATCTTTAAAATATGAAAAAATACCGCAAAGCGGAGTTCTTTGGGTAAGCTTTCAGTTCGGGAAAGCATGTGTCGTAAATCGAAAATTAATGACATTTTGAAAATAAACTATATGAAGATGTATCATTTTTTTATCATTAAAATCACCACCTTAGTTTTGTAATCAATTTTTAAATCAACGCTGATACAAATTTCCTAGACTAAAATCCTAATTTTTCTTTCTTTTTCTAGCTGTGAGAGCAGACCGTATGAGAGGAGGTAGAAACAAATTCGGACCAATGTACAAGAGAGATAGAGCGCGTAAGCTGCAGATAATGAGACAGAGACAAATAGCCGTACAAACGTTAAGAGGGGCTGGTCAACTGGCGCATGGAGACGGTATTTACAACAACCAACCTGGCACGTCACCTTTCGCGAATATTCACATCAAACAGGAAATTCAAATACCTCAGGTAAGGTTGTTAAGAATAAAAATGACTATTTTTAAAATCATATTCACAAATACTATCGTTAATTTTTGGTGCTTAACCAAAAACATTGGGTAAATTTCTAGTGCTAATTGTTTGTGAATTGTAAATGATGGCGTCGTTGGCCTCTTTACTAAACGCGCGGACCCTATCTTTACGTGAACAAGAAACGTAGCTGTCACTTGACACTAGGTCATGAGAGTAAGGAGGACCTGATAAATATTTTAACTTTAAATTTTGAGTAGTGCCTTATTGTATATCGATTAAATTTAATGTGTGAATGTAGAAATATTAAAGTTTGTCAATATTATCAACTGATACATCCGTTAGATAGGAACACTTTTTAAATGTATAGCAGTAAAAGCGCTCATATACTCCGGCAATAATATAATAACGGCATTATATTCGTTCGATATTTAAAGAATTTCATCATAATATCTAAATAGGCTAGCAAAATTTACTCATTTGTAAGCAAACCCATGTGTGTAATGTTAAGTCACATACTAAATTCATTTACGTTTAGTAACTGCGCCGTTTATTTAAACAGATAAATAGCTTTTCTAGTTTCGATATTTTTGTTCAAATATTTACATATTCTTTAAAATATAATTTTTAAACTAAATAAAAACCCAGGTTTTGAAAGAATAGTGTTGTAGCCAATAAGTGCATCTATATCATATATTTAATCTTGTTAATTACATATTTTTTTTATTAGAATTAAGTCAAAATACTATATTACATAACAAGTGTCGAAAGTGATATATTTCACATAAGCGGGAATGTTATCGCACGAGGCGACAGCCGAGTTCGAAATATATATATATATATATATATATATATATATATATATATATATATATATATATATATATATATATCTGTTAGTTCGTAGAGTTTCACGGATAGATGAATATGTAGAGTGATCATTCCGGGAGTATATCCGTTCATTCAATCATCTGACACCAGTTAGATAGCATTGAAAATGCCAAGTGTGATCTTGGCGAAACGTCTGCAAAATTCCGCAAGGAATACAAACGACCAACGAATATACTCCCGGAATATATATATATATATATATATATATATATATATATATATATATATATATATATATATATATATATATATATATATATATATATATATATATATATATATATATATATATATAATATAATTGAAAAAAGATAATGTGTGTTAGCACTGGTAAGCCAAAACCTTCAGTTTGATAAAAATATGCTGTAAATATCTTTTTAACGGAATTTAAGCATCTGTCATATGTTTTTTCAACTCTAGTGTTGAAAAGTAGATTCCAACACGCGTGTGATGTATTCGTTTTCTAAAGGATCAAGGAGTGCGTTTTATGGCATTTTCATTTGTGGTCGTGAGAAAATATATTTTAAGGATTTACCCGGTAGTTAAAGTAAATGGTTTTATCTGATTTTTACAGAGCAACTAGTCTTTAGCTATAAGTTAAGTTTTATTCTTGTTTTTTGCAGATTTCTTCCCTCACGTCATCTCCAGACTCGTCCCCCTCACCAATCGCAGTCGCCCTCGGCCAAGTCAGCTCCCAGATGCAACTCTCGAACGCGCAGCAGCCCGCCCTTCAGATCGTGGGCGTGCCAGGTGGCGCCGCGCAGAACCCGGGCATCGATCAAAAACTGTGGGGCGCAGCGAACTCGACTACGACGTCGCCGCGCTCCCTTAGTCCCAAATCGTTCCAGTTTGATACGGTGGTGCCTAGCGGGCCCCAAGGCAAAGTGTCGCCTTTAATTCGCGATTTTGTGCAAGCTATCGACGACAGAGAATGGCAGAACTCTTTATACGGACTCTTGCAGAGCCAAACGTACAATCAGTGCGAGGTGGACTTGTTCGAACTCATGTGTAAAGTTTTAGATCAGAATTTGTTCTCGCAAGTCGACTGGGCGAGGAACTCTATATTTTTCAAGGATCTCAAGGTGAGTATTGGTTTTCGGTATGTAAAATTGCCGAAATCAGTGTTTTTTCATAATGGTCTACCTCTGAAAAATGTTGTATTCCAAAGCAATATCGTATCTATGCGCCAGTAGAGTCAA
Source organism: Listronotus bonariensis (assembly GCA_014170235.1). NCBI lineage: Eukaryota > Metazoa > Arthropoda > Insecta > Coleoptera > Curculionidae > Listronotus > Listronotus bonariensis. The sequence goes on along the minus strand of JACEGR010004017.1, from coordinate 78,356 downwards.
AACTGGGGCACTTGTATAGGGAGACATTTTTTAATCTGGGGTAGAACGAATAAATCAGGGATCATTCCTGAAAATTGGGGACATCTGGTTAGATTCAGTAAGTAATTGATAAAATTTTAAATGTTTTGGAGCTCTACAATTAAGTATTCGAAAGTAATGAAAAATATTTATTTAAGCGTTAACTGTATTATGAACTTTCCTGTAAATATTTTTGTTTCTCGTTGTTTAAAATAAATAAAGTTATTTTCTATTTTCTACACAATTTGCCAATTAGAGGATGAGTCACAAATAATTGCTGTTTATGGCTACTGTAACTAAAGGGGAATACCTCGATACCTTATTTTAACATGGAAATCTTTGATATTCGGAGATTTATTTTCCGATGCTGTATTAGTATGTGAGTATTGTATAATACTCACTTTCTAATAGCAAATAAATTATCTTTAGGTTGCAATAAAAAAAAGTGACACAGTTTTTAATAATAAGATATTAAGGAAGTTCCTCGTTATTTAAAGGACACAAATAGCCAACAGCAGTTTCTTTCTCACTCATTAGTGCTGTCTTTCTTTACCGACTATCAAAAATCACTAACTTCAAACATTGGAATTAAAAAACAAATACCGCTTGTTTATCTTCAATTAATAATTCTCAGTTCACAATCGTAAGAAGAGTATGGTTGTCATTAAATAAAATGCCCACTCCAACTACAGTTGGGATAGATACTTTTGTTAAATGTACGATTTTCAAATGCTAATATTTCGAAATTTTGCACCGCAAGGACTAGTAAAAAATCTTCCATTTAAAGGACATTTAGGAGTGTTCTTTCCAAAATTGAAAAATATTGTATGAAAATTGTTTTACCATGGAAAGTCCTTAAGGCTGACACTATCACATTTTTGTGATTTATTAAAAATGTTATCGTGTATTATGGCCTTAATTGTTTTATTATTACCTTTCATTGCTATTTGCTCGAAAATAAACAATTTTTTTAGGTACCGGACAAAAATATCCAGGTTAACATAAGTTTGAGAATACAGAAAATAGGAAATATAATATAAAATAGAGCTTCCACTGATTTATACCCGATATTTGTGGGTGACAAAAAATATTCTGATAACCCTATAAACCCGTGTTTCAGACTGTTAAATCAATTTACCCGCGATTAAATCAACCAAGAATTAAATCGCAACATGACACAACAACAACAATAACAACGCAAAGTGAGTTTAACGCAATTGCGCCATCGAGCGGCATTTAACGGCAACAAAAGTGCTTTTCAGCATCGAGAACGGGCACGCCATCATTAAATTATTTAAATACGGCTCAATTTGGTAAACGAAAAATTGCTCAATTGCAGTCCGAGATTACAGAGTTCGACTTGGCTTAGTATTTGGGTCGTGGACAATGTTGCACATTATAATATATCGACGGTACGTGCCGTAATTGTTTTGTCCGTCGTTTTAATCGAGTTTGTGGGTACGACCGATTTATTTAATAATTTTTACCCGTAGTATATGAAATTATTTGCATTACTTTTTTGCGACTCTTAAAAAACACTTTTTTATCATAAAGATAAAGTACTTCATTTTAGTACACTACATTGTTCTAAAAAAGTAACATTTTTACTACTTCCACACTTTTTCATATTTTAAATTAGTGTTTAGTTTTAATGCCTACAAGAATTTGTTTTAATATGAATTTATGCAATGTAATAGTAAACGCGACATCGACTATATCAAAAAATTACCAGAAATTCTGCCATTATTTCTTTTAGATCATGCGTTACTAACCTAAAAATAATTCACCTAATTATTCGCAAATTTAAAAAATGATTAAAAATTTATATTAATTATGAATTTGGATTATTCAGGAATGGAAATTATAAAATATAAAGGGTCGTAGAAAAAATTTGGAATGCAACACATGCATAAGGTATTTTTTCTACTCATGGGATAGCAGCACTGTCAAACCTCCAACGATGTGATAATAAGAGATTCCCTTTGTCTTCGAACTCTTTGAAAGATTTTGTAAGTTTATTTTGTTATAAATATTTCTTTTTTTTTTTTTAATATTTAGAAATTTCAAAATGAACCTTTTTACCCTTGGACCCTTATCAAGCAATGAACTTTAAAAACCAACCGGGACGATTTTTTTTGTAAAATTTACATTCCTTCAGGCAGTAATAAATTTGTTTCTAATTTTTGTCTTGTATTTTTTCCTTAAAGCTCGACAAGCTTAAAATTTATACCAAAAGCCCATTTTGAATATTTCAATCGGTTTTTCTTTAACGTATCTAGTTTTACCGATAGGCACGCGATGGCAGCACTTGCTTGCGTTGTAGACAACTTGCTCAGTCATCGGTATTTTGTAAACGTTGCCAGGTATGCCAGCCAATCCGATAATAAAAGAATTCTATTGTTCTCCATATTTTTGTCAAAGGAAAGTATCTGTCAAACACAAAAATAAGATGAAAAATGGATAAAGAGTTCTTAATTCCAAAAAATCCAGAGTATAAGGATCACTTTTCACAATGACTTATTATACTCAATTAAATTACATTTTTTAACAAGACAACGGCCCACAATAAAAAGCGCTAAACATAATGGCGAAAATCAGTGAATTAAAGTACGAACTAATGCAACACCCACCCAATTTACCAGATTTACACCTCCTTTTGAGATGCTAAGAAGTGGTATGAATCAGTATTTCAACTACAAAGCGAGTTAGGGCCTAGAAGGTCATCAGTTTTTGAGATGCCAGATGAGATCGTGGATTACCTCCAAACTGGGGCAGGATTTTCGACTTAGGAAGTAGAAATTGTTTAAGGAAAGAGATTTTTTCCTCTCTTTTTAAATTGCATCTTTTATTGTAATAAAAGAGGCAAACAAAACACCTTTTCTATCAGAAATTTCAACCCCTAAGTCGAAAATCGGGCCCCTGATATGTATAACAATAAACTTAATTATATTTGCTATCTTTAGAATCCTTTGAATGTAAGAAGACATAAGATAAGAAGAAGAAATTTAGAGAAGAAATACCTACATAATTTATCATCAAAACAATCGGTGAATTAAATAAAAAAATTGGTACAATATCCACCCTATTCCGTCAGATTTAGGTCCCTATGACTTTTGGCTGAAATATAAAGTAATAATTCTTGGGGACTATATTAAACAATGTAGTAGATATGGCATTTCAATTGTTAAATTTACCCACACAAGTTGGCAACACTGATTGCCATATAATTATCGGTTTGCCTAGTGGACGTAACACACCTCGAGTCTCCATGAAACTATGAAACTGATTATAAATTGTTATTGTGTAAACGAACGTAGCGATGTTAACGAGGTATCTAATAGTAGTAAAATAGGAGCGCGCACGCAGCGCCGTGGAAGAAATAAACAACACGCCCGCGGCAACGTTTCCCCCTTTCGCCCCTGCCGTCGTCCCTCTCCTCGTTTAACTAGTCAAGTAGGCCATTGTTAGTGGGTCAAGAACGCTTCGCAACTATTATGAAATAATGACAACGGATAAAGAAAGAGATCCTACTTAATGCAACAACATTGTTAATGGCGAAAAAAACGAAAGTGGATATCGTGAGCGGCTGATTTACTTGTTATTCAGCTGGTAATATTACCTAATTTCGTGTAATTTGGTAGGTGGCGTTTAAACCTACTTTTATACAGGTGCATTGGATTACAAGGAAAAAAATGGGTTTTAGAAATATTCTTTAAAGTGTTTTTAATCGTGGATTTTAAAACATCTCTTTGAAGAAATTTGTAAAACTGACATAATAGCCCTGTTCGTGAAGAAATCACAAACTAGTTCGTGCCAATCAGGTACTATATTTAGTCAGGTGACCGGTTGCCAACTGGTCTTCAGACGTATTTGTTAAATTGGCGCTGACTAGTTTGTGATGTCTCTACGAACAGACCTAATCTGACATCAGTCACCTTATAGTCCAGATATATCACCATGTGATTTTCATTTTTTTACTGCTGAAAGAAGCATTGGGCAACTCGAAATTTCAAGACGAATATAATTTTGATTTACCTGCTAACTTAGAAAACCATGTAAGCAAGAAAGTAATTTTTTATAAAGTTAATTAGAACCTTAATGTTAATTATCTATACGCATGGCGGCCTTCCGTAACGACTTGCGTGAAAATAATGCCTACTTGATAAACTTTGAACCGAAATTAACTTATAATAAAGTTGCAGCGTTTTAATATTAATAGATTATCATACAAGTCAGCTTATTGTCTGGCTCGGCATTTTCTCACAATAATTACCCAGTTAAAATTTATGAGATATAGATAAAACGGAATTAAAACAAAGGTTATTTTCCTGTAATAATGAACAGGCAGCGCATAAAAATCGAACAAGGAAGGTCCTTCGAATATCGAAACAAAAGTAATGATTTGAGGTTTTTACTTCCTTTTTAAAATAAAAAATATAACGGTTATCTTAATTACTACTACTTCTTGAATGTCCTCGATTTGCGTTTGCTCTTTTACATCCTTATTATTTTTTTTTTCATTATTTATAAAGATAAAACAGAGAACCATTTGCATGTTTTTTTATAATCGCTGTGATTTTTCCAAAGGGTTTTACAGCTCATTGCACAGGTCATATGTCTCTACAGAGCTAATTAATAGAATATTCCTGTTTGCTGTGTTGAATACCCTCTTGTAAAAATTTTTGGAGGTCGCATCAACTTTCTTCTTTAAATCTTCCTTCACCTTTACACTTTTTACAAGAAAGTCCTCACAACAATAAAAAGTATCTATCTTTCCTATGAATCAGAAAATTCCAATAAAAATATTTAGAGTGGTATCACAGATATTCTAAATAGGTTAATTCTTTTAAAACAAACCACCCTGATTTTAAAACCCAAAACATTTAGGACATGGGTTTATTGTTAAACATCTCCCTATAGTAGGGGAGCCCATGATGCTAAATGGGGGTTGCAAAGGTTAGAAGATAAGAAGAAAAAAATGTGATATAATTAATATTTTTTACATCAGTGGGGAAGCCGCTATAGATTTTTAAATGTCAAAAAAAATACTGTTATTATTTCGGCTTGTGGAAATCGTTCGGATCGTATCTGATTATGTATTTGTCGTTATCCTTAAATTATTTTCTTTAAAATAAAAAAAAATAGCCACGCTCGAGAACGTCAAAATGCGTTTTTTTACTATTTTGTAGCCTCCGCATTCTTTACGTCACTTTCAAATTGTCAGCTTAGTGAAATGTACACTATTTAGCATGTAATTAACTTACCTGATCTTAATCTAACGCGCTCAAAAATTTTTGATGGATATATTTTTGTTTTTTACGATGGGCCCTGTATTCGGGGCTCATATTTGGTGGAGGTTCTTAACCGGATACAAGGTATTCTTCAGTATATTAATCTGCCGCGCTGCAGTGAATCCCGATACCTCCCCTTGAGCTCCCCTACCACTATAAACTAAGGATCAGCTTCTTATTTTGAAACACCCTGTATTTCGTTGGACTTCGATGCCTGGTAAATGACGAAAAGTCGGCTCTAAATCTTTCTTTCCACTTTCATTTCCGACATAATTTAAGAATGTGAAATAAAAACGAATTATTTATCCAACATACTTATCATCATAAAAATAAAACAAAGCGACCAACGAATTTCATGTCAATGAAAATGTTACAAAGACACGCAATAATTGTGTAACGAGCCCATAAACTAGTTTTGTCCTAAAATTTATGCCAATGAAATCGTTCGGTTGAAAAATTTGGTCGCCAGTGTTGTCGGATCGACCTAGATAACATTACCAACGTCATTTGGAAGAAAAAACAGGTCAAGAGCATGTAGGGCTCGCCCTAGGTGGGTTGTGTACCAGAGTTTTACCAACAAATGCTGTTTCTGCTTGAATAAATAAACCATTATAATTTCTGTCCTGCATATCCTTACAGTTCTCCTGAAGTAGGCTCCAATTTTCCCACTTTTCTTGTGCTCTGTCCTAAAACAATAAAAGATATTTTAGTAATACTGATGATAATTAAAGAGCCGATAATCCACTCAAACGCAACATTAAAAAATGTTAACCCACACTGACTTTTTCTATACATAAAATTCTTTGATATCGGCAACAATGTTGACACAGATTCTCGAGCTATGCAAGAGGGAGAGAGAGAGAGAGAGCCATAGACAAATCGTGAAAAGAGAAGACAACAGAGCGCGATTACGTAAAGCAAGCAAACAGTTGAAAGTGAAAATGATGGCGGCGATTTAGGCCAAGTTCAATAAAAATCAACGCGTTACACTTTTTTTTTAAATTGGTTTCTGGCTCGAATTGAGGTTATGAGTCAGGCAGGTTTTTGCAATTATTTTTAAATTCGAACGACTATCATTTAAATTTTAAGTAGGTTACTTCCAAAAATGCTCTATTGCACCCACCCCGTTGTATTTAAATAAAAAATTATCTTTATTTTTAACCTTTTGAGTTAAGTGGGTGTATTGCGACCTAGATAATTTACATATTATTATTATTATTATTGAGTTTATTATATTGAAATGTACCACATATTTTCATTTGTCGCCTAATGCGAAATATAGTATATTACATTACAAGTGTGGAAAATGACTAATTTCACACGAGTGGGAATATTGTAGCACGAGGCGTTAGCCGACTGCGACAAACCCACGAGTGTAAGAAAGTCATTTTCACACGAGTACTGTACACTATTTTTCCTACGACCACAAATTATTCACCAAAAAATAAATAAATTAAAGTTTGTCTGTTCAGAAAAAATAAAAAACAATTGAGAACTTTGCAACACTAGGGTGATATTTACTTTGCAACACTAGTGTGATATATACTTTTCCTCACTGCTATATTATACTGTTTTGACAATATTTTTACATCGAAAATCACCTACCTAGAAGCATTATATAACTTTTATCATTTTGGAATTTAAAAAGGCCCTCACTTAATAAAAATTGTATGGTTTTGTTAGGTAATAACACTAATAGTTTAATACGGTTTTCTGCTATTATAAGTGTTTTTTAAAAATTATCGATTCTTACATATTTTAGACACTCTTCTAAATAAAACGTAAGTGGTGCATATCCAAAATATTCCGTTTTTTAAAAAATATCAGTAAATAAACTTACGGGACTGGGGAGTGAAAAGGGGTGCTGGGTGGGGTAAAATTGGTAAAACGAGTTAATGAAACTGAACATCACATATAAAATTAAGTAAAAATAACAGTTTTTCCTCATATTTTTAAGAAAAAATATAAAAAATATGAAAATTGTAAATGCATTACCTAAAGTCCTAAAAGTAAGGAAAAACGACTACCAAACGTCAGTTACCATGCAGAATATGGAAAGCATTTGGCAACGTCGGAAGGGTCTGATTCTATTTATGAATGGATAAAAGAAAGTGGATTCATAAAGTGTGTATTAGCTTTAGGTTTAATTAGGGATTAAAAAAAAGATTTAACTAGTTGTTTGAGTACACGAAGAAAGAGAGGAAGGAATTTGATCTATAGGCTTTTTTTCTCTGGCGCTTTAGGTCGAACGGTCAAGCGGCAAGGCTGCCTCTATAAAGTACGTGCTCAAAGGTAGAAGGGAGATTTTTAATTTGATCTACTTACCTGACAACACTGTGCCAGTCAGTGAAAGTTGTTTTTTGTGGTTATGTCTATTTTTGTTTATGTTTTTATTTTTTCGTAAATTTTAATAAATATAAAATAAGATGATTTTCGCTAATTTGGGTTCTACCGTTTAAGGTAAATAAAAAGTTTTTTTACTGTCACTACAATAAATATGTCACTTGCAAAACCAATAGCAGTTTTTAGAATGACATCATAATATGTATCACACCAGTGTTGTAAAGTACTTTGCAACACTAGTGCTGTAAAGTACTTTGCAACACTAGTGTGATATAACGCATTTTCTATGCATGAAATCAGTATGCTATTTGCTATTTTCACAAGTTGTCGTAGGAAAAAAATTATTTTATGTATATCCATTATTTAATTGTTTAAGCTATTAAAAATAATGACGCAACGTTAAGAGCATCCAGTAGATTAACCATTAAGTATAAAGTGGAATTGAACATAGCTATAGCCCAATTCCAATTAACATTTCAAAAATCTTCCTTGAAGATACTGCATTGTAATTAGTCTACAAAGATGGCATCATAATCTAAAATAATTTACAGTTAAGCTTTAAATGTCAGTAGTTAAACTCTACTAACACTTATTTTATTTCTTCAGCAAAATGTGGTAATATGTCATCCGTACCAAATCATTTTTCTAAATATCAACCATAACATCGCCTGTAAGTGGTATGTATGCTGTGGGTCCTGAATCTATCAAATCATCAAGGTATTCCCACTGCCAGATACCACAACTTTCTTATGAGAATCATACTTCACAAAGGAATTTACGTAAAACAATAACTTCACCCATAAGTTGTATGGTGTGAGTCCCATATCTTCATGGTACTCCTACTGCCCGTTACCACAACATCTTTGTGAGGAACGTGCTTCACAAAGGATATATTCACGTAACTGTATTGTCCGCAACGCCCTACAGAAATACTTCCGACTGATTTCGTTTATTTTGGTTTCAGGTGGACGATCAAATGAAGCTTCTCCAACACTCCTGGTCGGACATGCTGGTGCTCGATCACATCCACCAACGCATGCACAACAACCTCCCCGACGAGACTACGCTGCACAATGGGCAGAAGTTTGACCTTTTGAGTCTCGGCCTGCTGGGAGTTCCTGCTCTGGCGGATCACTTCAACAGCATAACAGCGAAGCTGCAGGAATTGAAATTCGATGTCAGCGATTATATTTGTGTGAAGTTCATGTTGCTGCTTAACCCAGGTAAGATACAATTCAGTGTCTTTTATACAGATTGCGAAAAGTAATGTATTTACCACTCATGTAAAGGTGTTGTTACACTATTCTGCATTTTTAATTTTGTTTGTTGGTTAGTTGGTAAGTTTAAGGCGGGGTGATGACGCGATCATGTTTGTGCTGCAGCCCTGTTGGCTTATGGTGCACCCCTTTCTTGTTACAGAAATCAGGATGCTCATTTAAGAGAAGATTTCCGCTATGTATATTTTAAAAAAGTGGTTGTGGTTATATAAAATAGGTGTGAGGCTGTTTCCTCTTCTTTCTGCATGACCTGCATGTTGGACCATGGTATATGTCCATTTTCTGCAAGTGTTTCCTTAGAGATGATAATGGCCCGTCAGAACTTGTTCTACTGACTTTAACTAAATTTTGAAAGGGTAGCCTAGTGCTTTCTTTCCGTGCGTTTGACCAGGTGATGTATGCCAAACATACATATGTTGTTTTTGGGACCATCTACTTATGTTTATTTTTTTTTTTAATACTTGGTTGAGCAGTTAGACTTTCTAGATGAGCCAGCTCTTATTAGTTTATCTGATGTCTCATTGCCTTCTATTCCGAAGTATCCAGCAATCCAGAAGAGTTCTATCCTATTGTTCCTGACAGCAAGATCTTTTATTATCAACAAATAACCATTACACAGCTTTTCCATTCAATCAATTTGCTGGTAAAATTTTGCACCATGTTCGCCTTTAAAGAGTCGCGAACCCGTAGGTTTATGGGAAAGGCCAATATAAGTGATTATGCTCCCTTCACATGCAGCCTCGCTCACTACCGCAGTCCCTGTCAGTCATCTGGGGTCTCGAGCGACGTGTTAACAAACTCGCGCTGCCCACTTCTCTACCTAATTTACTGTTCACTGCCGCAGAAGTCAGCATTATATAAAGGCAGTATTAGAAAAGAATATTCATGCAGAAGAGTGTCACTTAACTCACCAATGTAAATTTTTGCCAAGTTCATTTAATAGTTATTTTTATTATTTGTTTTCTTGTGTCACTAATTAACTTAGATTTTTTTTGTTTATTTGTAGCAGAAGTCAGAGGTATTACGAATCGAAAACACGTACAAGACGGTTATGAACAAGTCCAGCAAGCTCTCCTCGAATACTGCATGACGTGTTACCCACAAATACAGGTAAATTATTATTTTCTTTTAAATATATTAAGCTCCCAAAAGATTTACTGGTATTAGATTCCTATTGCAATATCTTTAAAAAAAACTACTTATCGCAATCACCCATAAACTAATCATGCCTTAAATAATTGAGGTAATTTTTGTTTTCAGGATAAATTCAACAAAATGCAAGCGATCCTTCAGGAAATCCATTCCCTGGCCGCGCGAGGCGAGGAACACCTTTACCACAAGCACTGCAACGGTTCGGCTCCGACGCAGACGCTCCTTATGGAGATGCTCCACGCGAAGAGAAAATAACGGCCCCCTGGGGCCCCCTAAACTCACCTATAACTACGTTACCATATCTGTGTGCAATAGCGGCTTCTTACCACGATACAAGTGTGTGTACATAGACAGAGGAAATCTCAAATTGTTCGTTGTTATTGACAGTTCCATGAAGTGTCAAAAAACTGATTGCACAGCGCGCGAAGTCAACGGTTGTCCGCCGAGGGAAAGACGGCCAGTTTGTAGGACGACAGACGGTTATTTGATAACCTATGTAGCGGAAACACTTTTTGCCACACTTTAAAATCTGTTAGGCAGCGTTTGAATATTTATATTGTAAAAAAGAGTACCTCCACATTATGGTATAAGCAGCGACTTTCAGATCGAGATATAACTGTGCTAAGAAAATGGAACGGAATGGAAAAGTGCCACAGTTTGCGGAAAATGTGCCACAGTTTACGGAAAATGTGCCACAGTTTACGGAAAATATGCCACAATTTACGGGAAAAGTACGCCACAGTAAAACGATCAGATTGTAGCTGCTTTTACTTTAAGATTTTTCTAAATTAGTCACAGAAACAAAAGATGACAATTTCTATTAGCTGGCCTAAAAAGACAAGAAGGGACTTTAAGAAGAAAGTCTAAAAAAATGATGCCTTCAGTTAGTACAAATGAGTCCTTGGGGCGGCACGGAGTTCGTAAACCATTTTTAAAAAGTAATTTTAACTGTTTACTTATATCTACTTAGCGTCCACAGTACCACGGCTCGATTGTTTTTCTTTTAGTTCTTTTTAATTAGGAGGGAGTCGTGTTCGTCCGTTTTCGAAACGGATGGTGCGACGCTCCGTTGTTGTTATTTTTTTAAAGACCAGATCGGGTTAGTTGAAAATCAGGTGTCGGTAAAAGAGTTTTTATGGTTTTTGAAGGCATTAAAGTAGAATTCGTTTAATTGTACGGAAACGACGGTCTTATCTTTCCGCTGCAATTAATTTCTGTGATAGCGCGTTTTTATTTCCGCCTTTTTACAAGTATTTGAACTATTTTGTACATATATATAACTATTATTTGCTGACTAAATTTAGAGTAATTTAAATACTTCAGCTTGACTGCTCTTGTTAAAAAATATACAGCGTCCACCATATAGACTGCACCAAGGCCTTACAAACAGAATTTTATAAAAAATAGTACGGTCGCCTTTCTGGTGCAGAATTTTCGAACGAACGCCGTAGATACGCGGAACACTCTTTTACAAACACACTTCTAATTCGAATCTAGTTCGTTTTAAGCGTGAACGGGTGTGCCATCCCGGATTTTGTTTCTTTTTTAATGCTACACATTCCAAAATGTGCTCCCGTGGGATAAAAGGGCATCGTAGACATGTAAAGCCTATGTTTATTGTGAATACAGTGTAAGTGAGTGAAGGAAAGCGACTAAATGAGAGATGAGAGAGAGAGAGCAAGTCAGAGAGAACTGCTGTATGTATGTGTTGCACTGTAACTGGTTTTTAAGAAAGAATTTCAAGAATAAGTCACCAAAATTACAAGTTTAATTATTAGAGCCTAATTTTAATATTCAAGAAAAAATAAACTTTTTTGATAGATTTACATCTCTTGAATTTGTTACGGACTTATCGAACGATCCTTGTATTTACCGTAAAGCAGACGTTAATTAAGATTAAGTTGGGAAAAAATAACCTTTTCTAACAAGTTTTTCACCATGGACTTTGTTAAAAATTCTGTAAAGAAGGAAAATATACAAAGTCGGTTTTGTTGTGTTTGCAGTTTAAGTCTAAATAACCGAGAACTTACGTTTCGTTGCTTTATATAAAATTACTCGGAGTGCTGACTATTAACCATTTTGTTTTTGTTGTAAGACGATGCCCAATATTTTTCTGGTATTTGCTGCCTTATTTTAACAAATTCTTGTTTCTAGCCGAGACAGAAAACAAAAATCGAGTAATTTTGTAAATATCTTTTGCCGTTTTGGATGTAGATGCCAATTTTTACTACCTCTTTGGTAAATTCCATATAACTCTAAATAATCCCAAAAAGTATTAAAATATGCAAAAACTTTAGTTTATAAATTAATATTAGAAAATCATTTAGTTTTTTTTTTATATAAAATATTTTCGATTTTACTTGACATTCTTTCTTTTAAACCTCTAAAAACGTTTTTTTTAGTCTAGCTTAACAATTTTCTTGGTGAAGGACTAACAAATTTTTTAACTTGTAATTATGACTTGTGTAACTATAGTGTTTTGAATACGGTTACGTTTTTAGGTTAAGTTTAATGCTACATTTGTACAGATTAACATTTAATTTAAATATATTATTTTTTAGCCAGGAGTGTTCGGTACTGTGGACGATTTTATCGTGTTTGTTAGAGAGAGAACTTTTTATTTAACTATTTTTTAAAATGTGCTGGTTACCTCTATAGTGGTTACTCTATAAGCAAACAGATCCTTAATTTTGTCTTCTTTTTGTATCAATTGTAAAAAAGCAAATTATTTTTCTATCCGTCGAAAGAGAAGAGAAAATTTGAAACATCGAAACATTGTGTAAAAAATTATTGAATATTGTTAAACCGTACATATTTAATTTACCTAATATTTAAATGTTTATAAAATTGTGATATACTCTTTAGTTGTGTAGATAGAAGTTGTAAATCTAGAAGAAAAACTATTTTCGTAGAAATTTAGGCCTCTAAATCGTTAACCAATTGTTTTGAAGACGAAGAGTTTTGATGACACTTATTTTTAACTATGTAAAGGGTGGCTCAAACACTGCAAGACGTGTAACATGTTCTTTCTAAATACTTTCTTGAGTTGTTGCATTTTCCAAAGTCTTCTAAAAATAATACAAAAGACGCTTAAATCCATTTTTTAATACACTTCTACAATATAGTCCTGGGCCAGTAACAAAATTTACTTTATGATAATAACACTTTTTCGGGGGTTTCTTTTGACGAGTCTACCACGAATATTTATACCTCCATGTATGGAAGCGGCGCGTTAAATAATAAATATTTCGGAAGTCGTACCGGGCAAACGCGTCATTTTTTGTCGGACAAGTTTACCACAATGTTGTTTGTTGTTGTTTCTTTGTTTGTGGCTTAGGTCCCCGAAGGTCCAATTGCCAGTACGTCCCTCTGTGAGAGGGGGTTGTATTCTGGGTGGGAGTCTCCAGTAAGTCGGGCCTGTGCCCCTGGTGGCTCCCGAGCTTTTCACTTTTTAATTGTTAATACTTATTGTTTTTCTTCGATGCAATGCATAAATTGCGACTATCTAGCCAGCGGCTGCTACTGGTATCGCGCATAACCGTCACTTTCATTCCTGACGTATTTCCGCAGGCGTGCGCACCTCCTCGACCATACGAGGACACCATGTGTTCAACACCAAAACGCAAAAACTTCAGGCTTTAGGAATCTTCACTCACAGCGCTTAGCCCCAGAAGAAAGAAGCCCCAATTTAGCGTGAATCTTTTCTCGATCCCCAAGGGTACAGCCACGCTCGTACGATGCCTTCAAACGCCTACCCGGGAGGTCTATGCAGACCTCCACGTAAACATGAACCGCACTACTCGAAGATCGCGGAAAGAGTGCCACAATGTTTTACATGTGATTTTCAAACATTGTGCCAAAATCGTAAGTGTTCACTCACGAAACTGTCAGATTGGGCGAGTTTTCTAACTGTAATCCTTACGATTTTTGGCACAATGTTTAAAAATTGCATGCAAAACATTCTGGGAAACTTCTATTCTATTCTATTCTGTTTTATTGTTTTTTCTTGGTTTTGGTCCTCAGGTCCAATCCACCAGCTCTCCTCCTTCCGGACTATGCTTTCCAGGGCTTCGTCGGCGGAAAATCTGGATAATCGAGCTCGTAGCTCTGAAATTCGGAAAGAAAACAAAAACAATTCTACAATCGATGCAATGCATAAACTGTCGGCTATCAAACCAAGAACCGCTACTGGTGTTACGTATAACCTTCACTTTCACTACTGACAGTTCCCAATACGTCATGTTCACTACCAAACAGCATACCATCAGCTTATAGGAATCTTCGCTCACAGCGCTTAGCTCCAGAAGAAAGATGCCGTTAATTTAGCGTGAATCTTTCCTTGATCCCCGAAGGTAAAAACGTCTGTACGGCACCACTAACCGCCATCCCAGGAAGAACTTTGTAGTCCTGTACGCACGTCCGCACTGTCCGGAGGTCAAACAGAGTCCTTGTGGAAAACTTGTCCGACAAAAAAGTGACGCGTTCGCCCAGTCCGACACCCGAAACATTTGACATTGACAGACTGGGTTAAAGCGCCGCTTCCATATATGGCGGTATGAATATTCGTGCTAGACTCGTCAAAAGGAACCCCCTAAAAAGGTTTTAAAAGTCTTATTATCAGCAACTGAATTTTCATTACTGGCCCAGGCACTAGAATATTTGTAAGCTGTGAATAGATTGTGTATTTAAAATTTTATTGACAACCCTAACACAGGGTGACTTAAAATAATGTGAAACTAGTATTACTTGGGTCGCCTTGTTTAAATAAGTGTCTTAAAAATTCTTTGTATTAGCCGTTGTTGTTAGCTTTAAACATAATAAAGCTGTGGCATCACACACAAATAATATTGTATAATAAAATTTTAATCTTGTAGTGAGAGAACCTCCCTATTTCGGAAAAGAGTCTATAGTGTTAAAATTCAGTGTGGCTGTTAAAGAAATATTTTCTATCGTTAATTTTATCAGATTTTATAGAAAAATAAAACGATTTTCTGTGATTCTGTTGATTTAGATTTGTAAAAAGTCGTTTTTTAGACCAACTATAGGCACTTTTCAACTGCGAAAAAATCATTTAATATTTTAAAGAGAGAAGTCTATTTATTTTTGTAACATTCAATCTGTGATAAGGTACAGATAATTGTAAACTAAGCAGAAAAAGAAAAAAATATTTTACATCACATAGGAATTTATTTTTCCAAAAAATGTTGACCATCACCGTATAGTTTATGTGGTATTTATTGGGACAAAATTTTGATTTGTATAATAAAAATAATTGTCACAAAGTAGAGCAAAAAAAAAATGTGTATCAAATTGAAGAAATATAGCAATTTTTTTAAATTTTAGTATATGTATTAATAAAACTTGTGGCTTTACCAATTAAAAGAATTTCCAGTCTATTAAACATTAAACTATAAAAAAACACTTAAATTTCAAAATAATCTCAGAATTATCAGCACTATTGTATAAATTATGTACCACTGGTCGAAGCGAAAATTACACTAAAAAAACAGTAAGAACAAAAAACTAGTTATATTCAGTGTCAATCGTAAGAAAATTTTTGCATGTTTTTGTACTCACATTGGTTAAAAATATCAGGTGTCTGGTAAAGTTTAAATGCGTTTTTAGTATTTTAAAGAACTACTCTATTTATCAACTTTTAAACAAACCATTTTTGTAAAATTGCCTTTTTTAAGTTTTACGAGGTGCAAAATTAATAAGCTAACTTTGAGAACACTCGGTAACTGGTGATAAAGAACATTTATTTTACCAACTTTTGTTTTTATTTGAAACAGCTTTTTTTTAATGAATTAAGTTAATTCTGTTGTTACTTAAAATACAAATTTTTACGCAATAATGCAAAAAAATATTACAAATGGTCTAGCTAATAAGTTAGGTACAACTTTTTTCGTTTACTTCTGTGACAAATTGTAAATATACGGGGGTCATTTAAGTGCATGGCCAAACTTAACATCCAATAAAATTACAACGAAAAATTTATACCGGGTGTTGTTCCACCGAGCGGGACATAGGGAATCCCATGTAAATTTTGAAGTAGTCAAATATTGGCTCCCCTAATTATTTTAGAAAAAAATGCTATTAGGATTTATTAAAGAGCACAGTAAGTTCCAACCAAAATAAAAATTTGACCATTTTTCAACTAACGAGTAAAGAGTAAACTGCTTAAATACTTCTGCAACGTAGTATCTCATTATGCACCCTGTACTCTAGAAATCAACAATAAAAACACCATATCGATTTATCAGTGACAATTCAGATCATTAATTTATAATGTCATTTCCAAAACTGAACAATTTTATACGGGAATTTCAAAAGAATCCTCGTATTTCATTTTAGTTTACAGCTAATTCCAACACATGCACTCACAGTTTCGCAAGACAATAAAACAAATTTTTCTACATTTAGAAACAATTTATGACGAAAATATCATGATTTAATCAAATGCTCAAATATTCCTCCATTAACTGCCAGACAATAACCCAAACGATTATAAAACTCATTTCTTACGTTGGCTAGTTGATACATCGATATTCTGGCACATTCAGCGGAAATAGCATTCCATAGCTGGTCTAAATTTTCATATTTTTTATTAGTATAAAACTTAGTTTCTAAATGTCCCCATAGAAAAAATCGTTTGGCGAAAGATCCGGAGACCTGGCTGGTCAAGATATTGCGTGGTTCGGGCCTATGATGTCGTTATTAAATGCGTTGTTCAAGTATTCTCGCACAGCTCTGGTACTGTGTGCTGGGCAGCCATGCATTTAATACCAAATCTCTTGATTTTCACGAGCAAGGTTGGTGGTGTGGTCTTGTCCAGTAATGTCCTCCAGTTTTCTCGTGTTAATGTTTCCTTCGGCCTCCTCTACACAAAGTATCACTTCTAAATCCCTCTCGTTTTGTACAATTTGTCTCTAATTTTCACGTCGATTTTCTTTACATTTGCAATTATTAATTACTGTGCCTGTAGTTTCAATTTTTTTATCGTCCGTTCTATTGTTGACTTACTTGGTATTGGCCTATTAGGAAAATAGGCTGCAAACATGTCCGCTACTCTTCGGTAAATATTTCCCTAATAAAACCATTTTATAGGAGTGATTTTTTCTTAATTTAAGTAGTTCATTATTTAAAAATGATGTGACATTGTTTTGACAACTTGAGAGTACAAGGTTATAGTTATTTATTAGATAAGTGAGTTATATTACATATAAGTCACGCAAGAAAAGTTTAATTCTCGAGCCCGAAGGGCGAGAGAGGTAATTTTCTTAAGTGACTTATATGTAATAACTCACGTGTCTAATACAAAATTTTATCCAACACTTTCGTATAAATCGTTTTTAATATCGAAAATAATTTGAAAACGTCATCCATTATTTGTTACTTGTCATTGTCAACACCAGCAACAAAATTTTGTATTTTTGGAAAGCAAGCTTGTTTGGTTGTAATGCATTTTGTTGGTAACTAAAAGTCTATAATTCACTAGTGAGCTAAAGGGTACTTTAGCTCACTAGTGACTTATAGTACACTTTATATCCTCAAAATCTGATCAATTATGTAGATATTATATGTAAGTGTTGGATAAAATAATTTTTCTGGTATTTTATTATAAACTTCTAATAATACAGGGCGCGTAAGAAGATAGGAGATTCGTAACTTATTTTAGCATTTATCTTTTAGCTGGCGTATTGAGAAGAGCTGAAATTTGTACACTGGTTACAACTTTTCGTGCTCTTTAAAAGATCCTTATAACATTTTCTTCTAAAATAATTAGGGGAGCCAATATTGGACCACTTCAAAATTTACATGGGATTCCCTATGTCCCGCTCGACGGAGCAACACCCGGTATAAACAAACATACCACCTCAGTCTGTATGTTTAATACAAGGAGTTTAGATTAAAAAGAAAATTAAAAATTAAAAAACTATCTGGCTATCAATGTTGTTTTAAAAATTTTTTAGTGCTGTTTTTAAAGTTTTGCCGTGCCCTTAAATAAAACCCCCATAGAGCAGCCCTCCAAAGCAAAGCGTAGTGATATTCATGTTAAAATGGTGCTTAGAAATTATAATACTTATGTACTTTCGCCCTGTTACCAATAAATTGTTGAGTGGAAAGCCTGTATCACAATTTTATAGTTTATACGTACTATTATTGCTAATTTAGTTTGTAAAATTCAATGTACGGTTGTTAACACCTACCCCAAATCCCACCCCCTTGTAAATATTTTTAAAAAACGTTATACATATATAATATACATTTATTGTTAAGTCAAGTAGATTGTTACTGTTGATATGTTTGCGTAAATGTAACATAATTTTCGAAGGGTTTGATCTGAAGTCGCAGTTGGCAAGTAACCACTTTTTAGCCCTGTATGGAAAATATACAAGGTGGCTAGATATTTACAGCGTAAAAATGTAAAACAAAAAACCTAAAAATTTAAATGTAAAATAAAAAATAACATCAATAAAAGTAGAGTTTCTTTTGATATAAAGATTCCCTGAGCCACTAATACTATATAACATTATATAAACCACCCTGTAGATATTTTCTCTTTTAATGTTAAGTTTGCTGGTTTTTAAATACACAAATTGACAAATTTTTTTGTTGTTTAAAATTATACACACCCTGCCAAAATTATCGCATATGCTTTTAATGCTTTAATTTAAAAACCCACATCTGTTTTTATAATTAGGTTAATAAGACAATTAAAAAAGAAAATGTAAAAGAAAGGTAAGCTATCACATTGGCGTACCCGTTATTATTTATTTTTACAACTTATTTATATATTTATACATCTTACAGGGTGATTATAGGTTTTTAAAAAATTAATAATTTTTAATCTCTCTGTATTATGTGCTGTTAAAAGGGTAATCAAATTTGTGATTATAAAACATCCGAAAAAAGTAAGGTGTTTTTTATCAAAAACTTTTAATCACCCTGTAGAATGTATTGTTAACAGTAAATAACGGTTACGCCAAAGTTAAAGCTTCACCTTTCTTTTACGTTTCCTTTTTAATTGTTTTAATATTCTAATTATTAAAAGAGATATGGCCGTTTAAAATAAAGCATTTTTTAAAAGCTTATGGAGAAAACTAAGCATATGCAATAATTTTGGCGGGGTGTGTATTTACTTGTGAATTTACTTGAGACTTGCATTAAAATAAAATATTTTCCACAATATTTATCAAATAAATAGAATAGGTTTTTACTATACTTGATACAAGATGTAACCAGAAATTAACCCTTTTTTACCCTGACTTTATTTTTTTGATACTTGCCCTGTGAGGAGAAAAGCCCCCAAAGCTTATTTGTCATGAAAATATTATATATATTTATATATAAAAATTCTACACTTATTTAAAGCAGTGTGATTGAAAGGTTGTAAATATAATTTATGTGGATTAAAGTGAATTGTTTGTAGAATAAATCACTGTCAAATTATATCTTGCTTTTTATTTGTCCTTTTTTTATTTAAATAGTTTTTATAAACAACAACATTTCGTTTAAAGGAT
Organism: Listronotus bonariensis; assembly: GCA_014170235.1. Classification (NCBI taxonomy): domain Eukaryota; kingdom Metazoa; phylum Arthropoda; class Insecta; order Coleoptera; family Curculionidae; genus Listronotus; species Listronotus bonariensis. The sequence continues at coordinate 58,751 of JACEGR010004017.1, read as the reverse complement.
TTTTTTACTCTAATTTATTAATAAAAAAAAATACCATTCCACTACTGACTTCAACCACAGCCATTTAATGGTGACCCATCAAATAGAAACCCTGTCACAAACGTACCGGTTGAGCTAAATAGCATAACACATAGGCAATCTGAGGAAAAGAGACAATCTAACAAATACAAGCGGCATGTAAACATGCGTGACTAAAGCCGGCTATCCATGAGAGCGGTTTTCCGCTCGCGGATGATAATTCAGCATTGTGATTGGTTAGTGCAAATTTAAAATGCTTTTCCCACCATTTTTAACGCGGATAAACAAAAAGTTGAGATGAAGTTAAGTTTTTTGCGTTTCCCACTAAATTGTGCGGATTTTTCAAATTAATAGCCAGAAACTATAACCTTGAACTAGTTAATGATCTTGATGATAAGACAAGATGTTAAAGATCTATTAATTAAATAAAAGAAATGTTATGGGCGACATTAACTACACTTTTTAATTATTTACTTCAGTATGATATTTGGCGAAAAAAATATTTATCGTACTTTTAATACAACCAAAAAGACAAAAAAGGAGGCACAGGTTTTGGGTTAGAAATTTTTTTAGAAAGTGAACTTCATAGCCAATCTTATACCTTATTAAAGGAGTTAAGACAACATGATGATGAAAAACACTTCAATTATTTAGGAATGTCAAAGGAGCATTTTGACAAATTGTTACAGAAAGTTGAGTCAACTATATTAGCAAGTCCCACACAGTTCGTGAGCCAATAACTACAGGCGAGCGTCTAGCTTGTACGCTAAAGTAAATAGATAAAAAAAGTGTATGTGGTAAATTAATGACTAAGACAAATATTAACCAAAGTTGCCTAATTTGCTGGATTTATTATTATCCATTATCCAATCCATTTGCCATCCCACAGACAGATGATGATTGACATCTATAGTGACCTTTACAACCGTAGTACCAACCAAAGAAAATTCTAATATAAAACACATAAAATCACCATATTCAAAACAAAACGCTTTAATATTTTCCGCCACAATGGACGTGTCAGCGGATTTTTGCGCGTATTTTCGATACGCGGGAGGAAAACCGCTTTCATGGACAGCTGGCTTAATAGTGCTTGTTTTGTTATTCTATTACTGGCCGATATACCAAAAGTGCTTGCTCATGCAGTATAGTGTCTGAGCTAGTAATAAAATGAACTTCATGAATAAAAACCCTTTTAGGGGGTTCCTTTTGATGGGTCTACCATCACTCGCGTCACTCTCTTTATCGGACAAGTTTACCAAAATGTTTCACATGCAATTTTTTAACATTGTGCCAAAAAGGCTAAGGGTTACATTCATAAAACCATATGGCTCATTTAATTTAAGAGTTCTCTTTCATCTTTTTAAAACCCGTATGAAGTAAAGGTAAAAAAGTTATTCTATTTTTTTCTGATGTCTTTGGGAGGGGGACGCTGAAGCCTGGCAAAAGAAAGATCAACCTATAAAAGGTATAACTTTTAAATAAACCAAACACATATACGAGTAGACACGCGGCAGCGTATCTATTCTATTCTATTCTATTCTATTTTTTTTCTTGGTTTTGGTCCCTTCAAGTCCAATCCACCACTCTCCCCCTTCCGGACTATGCTTTCCAGGGCTTCGTCGGCGGAAAATCCGGTTAATCGAGCTCGTAGCTCCCAGCAATTCCAAAAGAAAACAAAAATAATTCTACAATCGATGCAATGCATAAATTGTCGGCTGTCAAACCAAGATCTGCTACTGGTGTTACGTATAACCTTCACTTTCACTACTGACAGTTCCCATGGCACGCCCACCTATTTCCAGCCATTTGAAAAATACCTCGTATTCACTACCAAACAGGATACCATCAACTTCTAGGAATCTTCGCTCACAGCGCTTAGATCCAGAAGAAAGATGCCGTCAATTTAGCGAGAATCTTTCCTTGATCCCCGAAGGTAAAAACGTCCGTACGGCACCTCTAACCGCCACTCTGGGAAAAACTTTGTAGTCCTCTATACACGTCCGCACTGTCCGGAGGTCAAACAAAGAGTCTAACGGCAGCAGCGTGTCAAGTTTAAGCAAAAGAAACTGGCTACAGGGCCAAATGTAATATTACACGAACCACTTTTGACCCAAAATAAAATTTGGAATCCAGTTTGGTAACTGTGTTTAAGTGTCAGGGCCGCGGATTATCTCTTTGGGGGCCCTAGGCTAGACTTGTTGGGGCGCCTATTTTATCTCACGGCGCCTTATTCAGAAATAAAATTGAGAAAAAAAGGGTCCCTGTCTGGCGCCTATCAAGGCGTCCTAGGCTGTAGCCTACTTAGCCTAGGGTGTATTACGGCACTGGTAAGAGCAAAATCCAAATATACAATTTCTTTATTTTATGGACACCTATAACAATTGCTGTTATTTAAAAATGTGAGATCTTTAAGTAACTTAGATTTAACTCTGCCAGTTTTTATCAAAGTTAAAAAAACAAGTTAAAAGACTTTATAAAATGACTGATGTAATAAAAACTGGCCAAGTCAAATCTAACCTACTTTACGATTTCATACATACAGTGGCAAACAAAAGTATGGAAACATTTTATTTTTTACTATTTCTAACGAGTAACTAATTTATGGACACTGTATTCTGTGTATGTTTGTTAAACCTCAAGAATTTTACTGATAAAATATAAACAATTTTTATCTCGTTTTTGCCGATTTTTTGATGTTTTGGTATTTTGTTGTTTACAAAAGTATGGAAACATTTTATTTTTTACTATTTCTAACGAGTAACTAATTTATGGCCAACACTGTATTCTGTGTATGTTTGTTAAACCTCAAGAATTTTACTGATAAAATATAAACAATTTTTATCTCGTTTTTGCCGATTTTTTGATGTTTTGGTATTTTGTTGTTTACAAAAGTATGGAAACATTTTATTTTTTACTATTTCTAACGAGTAACTAATTTATGGCCAACACTGTATTCTGTGTATGTTTGTTAAACCTCAAGAATTTTACTGATAAAATATAAACAATTTTTATCTCGTTTTTGCCGATTTTTTGATGTTTTGGTATTTTGTTGTTTACAAAAGTATGGAAACATTTTATTTTTTACTATTTCTAACGAGTAACTAATTTATGGCCAACACTGTATTCTGTGTATGTTTGTTAAACCTCAAGAATTTTACTGATAAAATATAAACAATTTTTATCTCGTTTTTGCCGATTTTTTGATGTTTTGGTATTTTGTTGTTTACAAAAGTATGGAAACATTTTATTTTTACTATTTCTAACGAGTAACTAATTTATGGCCAACACTGTATTCTGTGTATGTTTGTTAAACCTCAAGAATTTTACTGATAAAATATAAACAATTTTTATCTCGTTTTTGCCGATTTTTTTGATGTTTTGGTATTTTGTTGTTTACAAAAGTATGGAAACATTTTATTTTTTACTATTTCTAACGAGTAACTAATTTATGGCCAACACTGTATTCTGTGTATGTTTGTTAAACCTCAAGAATTTTACTGATAAAATATAAACAATTTTTATCTCGTTTTTGTCGATTTTTTTGATGTTTTGGTATTTTGTTGTTTACAAAAGTATGGAAACATTTTATATATTTTGATTAAAAATTATTGTAGTTATTGCTCTGCCTTATAACTTAGTGTGATAGTAGTATTTCTAAATAAAATGCCAAAGTGCAAGTATTATGACTATAACTTTAAACAGAAAATAGTTGCACTGTATCAAAAAGGTGTGAAGCAAATTGATATTTCGAAGCGGCTTGACATTAGAAGGGATACTGTGAGTAAGATTATTAAGCGTTATTTAAAAAGGGGAACTGTAGACCCCGCATTTAAAAGTGGAAGGCCACGAAAAACTTCCTTAAGAATGGACCAAGTAATTGTAAGAAAAGCCAGAAGTGACCCAAAAAAACTGCCGTCGATATTAATAAGGAACTAAAGGAGGAATACCCAGATGTAAACGTTTCTGACATGACTGTTAGACGACGTCTAATAATGGAGAATCTTCATGGTAGACGCGCTGTTAAAAAGCCCTTGTTAACAAGGCGCCACAGAGTGGCAAGATTAAAGTTTGCTAGAGATCACAAAGACTGGACACAAAATCAATGGGCTTCAGTACTTTTCAGTGACGAAAGCAAGTTTAATTTATTTGGGAGTGATTCTACAGGATATGTAAGGAGGCCTCCTGGTCAAAGATTCGACCCAAAGTATTTGATTCCAACTGTCAAACATGGTGGAGGGAATCTAATGGTGTGGGGGTGTTTTAGGCGATCTGGTACTGGTCCGTTAGTCAGGATTGATGGGCGTATGGATGCACAAAAGTATGTTGAGATATTGGAGAGTAACTTGCTGCCATACGAAGAGGATCTGCCTTTGTCATGGATTTTCCAACAAGATAATGATCCTAAGCATACATCCCGACTAGTTAAGAATTGGCTTTCAAAGGAAAAAATTCGGGTTTTGGATTGGCCTTCTCAGTCGCCCGACTTGAATCCAATCGAGAATCTTTGGAGGCACTTAGAAATCCAAATTAGAAAAAGGAATATTAGAAACCGAGAAGATTTATGGGTAGTTCTGCAGGAAGAGTGGAATAAAATTTCAGTCAGCTATTGTGCAAAGCTAATAGACTCAATGGGGAGAAGATGCCAAGCAGTCATTAAAGCCAAGGGGTGGCCAACTAAATATTAAAAAAAAGCATTGAATTATTGATTGAAATATTTTTTGTTTATAGTTTAGAAATGTTTCCATACTTTTGTTAACCGTTTTTGAATAAAAATTTATTTTTCAAATGTTTTTAAGTGTATACTTATGTTTTTAATATATGATCTTTTAGGTGTCATCCCTTAACTTAAAAATAGTATTTTATTTAAAAAAATGATATTAATATATACAATATTAAATCTTTATTAAATGTTTCCATACTTTTGTTCGCCACTGTATTTGGATTTTGTACAGAACTTGGCACTCATTTAGATCTCCATTCTTTTGCGGCAAAGCCCACAGCCAAGCATAATTTTACTATTGAACTTGGCTCATCGTTTACATTTATGTTCTTGGTGGGACTAAATATATTTTACACGCTTTTGTTGTTAAAAATAAACTTTTTCCTATTATTATTAGAAAAAAATCATAGTTGACTTTTAAATATTATGCTTCTTTTATTTACTACGTATTGGAAAAAAATGCAAAAATAGAAATTGCTAAAATGTAACATATAAGTAAATACATCTTTCGTTGTATTTATATTCTTTGGTTCACCAAAAGGTCAATATTTAAATTTCTACAGAGTATTTCGGTGTGTTTTGAAGAAGCGGTTAGCTAAATAGCTAAATACAGAATACATAGGCGGAGATCAATACAAGCAAAAATATTCTCAAAATAATCAGTAACAAGTGCAGTCAAATTAATTTTAATTTTGATTCCTGTCAAAGCACAGTTGGTTTTAAACTCAGACAAAAAAACAGATACCCAGAACCTTCCTGCGAGCCAAAGTCGGTCTATATAGGGTCGCGACATTCGACCATATTGCTTTGACGTGTTATGACGTCACATATCCCATTTTTCGGCCATGTTGTTCAGTGCCGGGGATATACAGTTTATTGTATTATTAGAACAACCGTTTACACAACAGTTTTTAATTATTATTAAGTTGTAATTCTTTTACTATAAATAACAAACATTTAGAATTACATCTAACAACAAATATCATTTCCAAAACAATGCAAAATAAAATGAGCAAATTCTAGGCGCCACTGGATTGATCATCAGCTTTGATTTTACCCAGTCTTGCCAACTTTTCTCCGTGGAGTGCCCTTCCTTGCGTCCCCGACGTCGAACCGCCTAAAAGTTGAGGATATGTCGCAACCTTATAAATATAAACTAACCTTGCCTGCGAGCTCCATCTATTTAGCAGCCCAAAATGTGAAACTTGAGATTTGACAACAGCTCCGAATTGGTCACAAAGCTCAGTGTAACGAATTGGTCATCCAAAGACCAACTCCTACGGCCTGTTTAAAATATCAAGGCCATCTAAATATTTTTAGCGCCTTAAATTAATCATACATGGCTTAATCAAAAAGGATGCAATTGGTCACAAAATTGTCAACATTGATCAGTATAATTATTTAATTGGTCAGCAAGATTAAAGAAGTTTTGTATCAAATTAAGACATTCAAGGACGAGAAAATTTTGTAAGCGGCCCCAAATTAAAAATTTTAGATTCAAAAATGTTTTTTAAAACCTAGTAACAATAAGAGAATATGACGACCTCCGAATGTTTATGTTGCTAATGTGCTAAATTTGTTCAAAACATCAGTGTTATGCTACCCCTATATATTCTATTCAACCTTTGACCAATCACTCAGACCAACTGGTCAATCATGACCAATTCGTGACCAATGGTTAAAGCATGAAACGACCTCCAAATGTTGATGTTAAGTTGCTACATATACTTTTCAAATAAAACAGTGTAAAACCACCCCTGTATATTTTATTTAACTTCTGACCAATTACCGAGACTGAATGACCAATCGTGACCTCTTGTTACAGCATGAAACGATCTCAGAAAGTTTGATGTTAAGGTGCTAAATATATTCATGTCTTGACATTTTAATTCTCTATATTTATTTTATTATCTACTAGCTATGATTCCCGGCTTCGCTCGGGAGTTGATATGAGACCCAAATAACCGTTGTTCTGAATGAAGTTCAAATACTCGACAACAGATGGCGCCACTACACTTAATTTCCAAGTTGAAGGGTTGGAAGAGTCCTTATATCTTTAAAAATACGCCCTTTAGGGTAAAACGGGAACTTTCTTGTAGGGGGATAAAGGGCTATCACACTATATAAGTCCCTTTATCGTATCGGGACTCCTTTTCAAGTTTTCTCGGCACGCACATTTTATCAACTTAGTTTTTTATATATAATGATAATGATAATGATGACCAAATAATTAATACCCATGACCAATTCTCTTTGAAAATTTGTTTTTTAAATCTAAAATTTTTAATTACGGGCCGCTCACAAAATTTTCTCGTCCTTGAATGTCTTCATTTAATACAAAACTCCTTTAATCTTGCTGACCAATTAATTAATCATACTGACCAATGTTGACCATTTTGTGACCAGTTGCATCCTTTTTGATTAAACCATGTATGATTAATGTGAGGCGCTAAAAATGGTTCGATGATCATGATATTTTAAACAGGCTGTAATGGAGGGGGATGGATGACCAATTCGTCACACTCAGTGACCATTTATGACCAATTCGGAGCTGTTTTTCTAACCACAAGTTTCACATTTTGGGCCGCTGCGCTGGGCTATCGACAATCGCAAATAGAGCTTCTTTAATAAAATTTAAAAGCAATTCCCTTTTGGACCACTGATTCCTGTTCAGGAGGCAAAAATACTCTAAAACGATATACATATTGCATCAAAGAGTAGAATATTTTTTATTGGACAGTGGCAAACAAACTTTTTTTTACACGTTCGCAATGCAAGAGTAAGGGAATTAGTCTACTACCGTTGTCAAGATAAATTAAATAAAAAAACTATATTTAGGTTTTAAATTTTTAATAAAAGTTAATTTTTTTTTTAAATTTTAATTTAATTTATCTTGACAACGGTAGCAGACTTGCCACCGAAACGTCGATATTTAGTTCTCCATTTACTTTTTTTATCTTTGGACAAACCACGAAGACTTAGCCTAAATACTAATGTACCGTGGGTGTCTTAAGTGAGGTAAGAGGGAGTTTGTTGACACGGGACTTAAATATTTGAAGACTTGGGGGAAGGAAAGACCTCCGCGGGCAGCAGTTTCCACATTCTAGAAATTCTAGGGATAAAAGAACAAACAAAATGGGAAGTTCGGGGCCTGTCCAGTTGGACCGTATAGGGATGCATACGCGCAAAACCACGAGTTTCTCTGTTGGGAACCGTAAGTGAAGGAACTATACTGGACAATTCTTCAGAGCAGAAGCCATGAAAGTACCTATAAAAGCGATAAATCCCCACAGCCCGACGATGGGCAAGAGAGGGAAGCCTTTCAGTAAGTGAAGGATTATCAATGAGACGAATAGCTCTTCTTTGAATAGAATCAAGAATGCTTAGGGTTGTGGGGGACGCCATGCCCCAGATATGAGAACAATATTCCAAGGGAGGTCGGATTTGGGACACATACAAAGTGTATAAATTAGAAGGGGAAAAATACTTTTTGGCTCGAAAGAGAACTCCAAGCTTTTTTGAGGCTGCCGTGGCTATAGATACAATGTGTTTATGCCAGTTAAGGTTACTTTCAAATGTGACGCCCACAAGATTGAAGGTGTGTTTGCTCTGTAAAACTTGGCCGCTCATAAGTAGAGGATGAGTTTTTGATGACTCTTTTCGCGACAAAGAACATGATTGTGTTTTGGATGCATTAAAATGAACGAGATTTTTGGCGCCCCAATCCAATATTAAATTAAGATCCTGCGAAAGAGATATCTGCATCGCTCTGCGTTTGTTTTCCAAGTCAGGTTTAGTAATGGGTTTAGGAACCTGAAAACTGGAGTGAAGGGTACTATCGTCGGCGAAACTATGAATGGAATTAGTTGTGGACGAGAGAAGGTCGTTGATGTGAAGAAGAAACAATGTTGGTGCCAGAACTGAACCCTGAGGGACTCCAGCATTTACTTGGTGAAAGGTTGAAGAATGGCCGTCCACAATAACTGATATACGACGATCAGATAGATAACTAGAGAGCCAAGTACAGAGTTTAGTTGAAAGACCATAGGAGGGAAGTTTATTAAGAAGTGCGGCATGCCAGACCTGGTCAAAAGCTTTGGATATATCAAGAGCAACGATCTGGGACTCACCTAGAAACTCAAGAGACTTATTCCAGTAGTGTGAAACGAAGGAAAGAAGATCTGCTGTCGATCTTTTGTGGCGTAATCCATACTGCCTGTCACGCAAAATTTTGTGTTTTTCTAAGTACTTAAGAATTTGTGAATTAGTTAATTTTTCCATTACTTTACAAAGAACTGAGAGAATTGAAATTGGTCTATAGTTAGATGGAAGAGATTTAGATCCTTTCTTTGGAATAGGTTGAACACGTGCAGCTTTCCAGCTTTCCGGAAAGATACCTGTGTGGTAAGAAATTCGAAAGAGCCGAGTTAAGATTGGTGAAAGTTCTGCAGCACATTTATTTAAAACGTGCTCCAGAACTTTGACCAATCTTAACTCGGCTCTTTCGAATTTCTTACGACACAGGTGTCTTTCCGGAGAGGATCCATTTACTTGTTTTTTTTGTTAGGTACCCAAATAACTACTATCAATTTAGGGTGTTTTTCAACTGTGGTGCCTTAAAAATAAAAAATTTGCTGACCCATGTTGTTAAACCGTTTTCTTAATTTAATGGGAGAATTCTACCATAGCTGTTCGGTACTACAATGAATATATCTATATTTAAGTTAAAATTATAACTGTTTAGTTGAGAGGTAAAATTAATACTATTGAGTTAAGTTGGGGGCAAACGACAGGCAGATGTAAATGAAAAAAAACATTTTTTGTTATCTGGGAACCACAAAACGTAAATAATTTTTTAATTTAGGAAAATTGAAAATTACAATTCTTCTCTTATAATAATTAAAAAATATTATATTAAAAACATACTTCTGCGTTTTCTTTAATTTTAAAAGGGTAATGACACATCGTGCGCCACTGAACCGAAGATTTTATATACCGGCGTCTAAGGAACCAAAAAGGCAGTGATCTTAAAGACGCGACCTTTCAAACATGATCTTCATTATTGGTTTAGCGATTTTCGCGGTTCTTCTTTTTATCTTCAGTTGTGTTAGACCAAAAAACTTTCCACCAGGTAAGAATATCTTTATTATAAAATATGCGTATGTAACAGAACAATCTTTTACTTGGGAAAACCACTCTGAGGACCAATTTTTTTATACCCTTGACCCTAGTGCTAGTATAAACTTCTTTTTAAACAGGGTTGAACCTTTTTATATTTTAATCCTGATTTACCGCTTGATTTTTAAATTTAAAGGGATGCCGTAGCACGTTAAATGAGCTAAAACGCGATTCGCTGCCGTTTTTTAATATTTGTTTGAGAAAAAGTTGTATATTGAAATGTTTCTTAAAATGATCCAAAGATTATCGGAAAGTTGGTTATTTTTACGGTTTTGTAATTTTGGGAAATTTAATGTGTTAATTATTACCATTACCAAAAATCAATTAACTTTCCGATAATCTTTGGATCATTTTCAAAAACTTTTCTATGTACAACTTTTCTCAAAACAAATATTTAAAAACGGCAGCGAATCGCGTTTTAGCTAATTTAACGTGCTACGGCATCCTCTTAAAAAGATGATATAATATTTTTTGTATGTTTTTTTTTTTTTTTAATTCGGAGCAATATGATAATAAAATAATCTATCCCATAATAAAACAACGATAAAACCTACTGGAAATAATAAGTAAAAGTGTTAAATAATAACTTTACCTAAATATGTCTCCTCGGCTAGGGATCGAACCTGTGTCATTTGAGTTAGAGATCAAAGATTATGTTCACTGCGCTACCAAGAAGACTGGTCATACTATTTTAACCCCGCTTGTATTTTTATTAACATTGTAAAACTTGCCGCAGCTTGCCAAAAATTTAGGATTTTTAGGACCAACATTTTTTCCCATCGTCGGTAATCTTGTCTATTACAAACAAAGACACCAGATTTTGGGCTATCACCATTTAGTATGGCTAGAGTTAGCTAAGAATTATGGATCTGTCGTCGGTCTAAAGTTAGGTAAGTTAAAGTAAATATACAAAGTTGAAGAAATCAATTAAAAAACAATCATGTTTTGATCTTTAACCAATCTTTCATAGATATTATGTTTTCATTTAAAATATCGGTCTAAGCAAACAAGGGGATTTGTTTAAAGATATTTTATGTTTTACCCATTTATTATTGATCTGTAATACCTTAGAAACGAAATATGTTATGGTAGCACACCTAGGGCATTATAAGCGGGCATTATGATAATGCCGCTTATAATGCCCTAATGCGCTAATATGGAAATTTTATTGCATATCCAATTTTGTTTCTCTCACAATAAAGATCAAGTTAATACAAAAAAAAAAATTCTTTAAACAATATTAAAAATTAAACTTTATTTCCAAAAAAGTTACAATTTTGAAATGTCCTGGAAAATGTAGCTGATCCCACTATAGAATGGTCGGTGTTTTTGTGATGGTAGCAGCGGTGGTAGCACTAACGCTATTTTGTATAGAAGAACAATCCATTAAAAATTTTCACTAGTCGATACGGAATTAACCTCGGAATTACCTGAATTGGCAATCATTTTGGCTACTTTGTTTTTGGATGAAATACTTTCTTCTATATATCCTTCCAGCTACTGAAGAGCTTTTCCATTTCCCATGTTGTTTTAGCGTTTCAACAAGTAAAGTTGACGATGTGCGACGCAAACAGTGGCCGGTGTAAGCTACTACATTATCCAATTTTAAAAATTTTGCGATCAATGTTGGGACGCTTCCTATGGTATATTTTCCAATGGGTTGTACTGTACATCGACCCTTTCTATAGGTAAGAAAGAATCTTCGCTCCTTTATTCCAGCTGGTCTTAATGTTGTATACTTTTTTATTAAATTTAAAGCGCCTAAATCTTCTTCAATGATAGTAAAACTTTTTGAAGTTGAAGTTTTAGTTTCTGGTACCTTTATAACCAAGACTGTCCCTCTATCTTCATGTCATCAATAGTCATTTTGACCAACTCATCTCGTCTTAAACCTCCAAAAACACCCATTACCAATATGACTTTGTGTACCAAGTAGATATCATCAGAAGCCTTTTTAATAAATTTTAATATTTGTTCTCCTTCCAAAACTTTAGACTTCTTTGGGACGTAGCCTTTCGACTTAACTTTTAAAAAAGATATGAGACGATGGTATTGCAGAAATGTCTATATTTTCATAGACCTTAGGGTGGAATTCTTGGTCCAGAGAGAGTTCGGACCGTATTTTTCCGACTAAAAATAATAAAGTTTGTTAAACATATGTATTAATATAAAATCAATAACTTACCAGTTCCTGAATATATGCCATTAAAACGGTTTCAGTTATTTGAAGAATTGCGTTCGCATCTTTCCAAATACCAAATATGCCATACTCCCGATCATACTGTTGCCTTGATTTAACTGGCAAAAGATTTTCGGTCGCTTTTATGGCCTTTTCTCTTATATTTTGTGGAATTTCTTCCATTTTGACTGAACTGATAGAAACATCAAAGTCAAACTTAACACCAGTCATTATCTACTTACGTATACAGGTACAGGTGCAACTTATTTTTATATTGCGAATAAATAATGTAATTAGTCATTGAAAAACTTTTTTTGGGTAAAACATAAAGCATTTTAAGACTATAATGCCCATCAGGGCATTATAGTCCTAGTAACGCCCTTGATACATAAATACCTATAATTATGAGTATTTTTAAGTATTTTTTAAGGCTAAATTATTGCCAAAATAATCGATTATTATTATATCGTAAATTGTATAATTTTAAATCAATATTTATACCGTATAGGAAGAAATCTTATAGTATCTGTAAGTGGTCCAAAAGCTGTAAAAGAAGTGTTATCCAGAGAAGAGTTCGATGGCCGACCAGATGGTTTCTTTTTTAGATTAAGAACATTTGGAAAACGACTAGGTAAACCACAATTATTATTTATTCTCACAAAATATACCTTTTTTTGTAGGTTAGTATGTATATTATTTCTGTACTATGTTTCTGGGTCACTAATGAAGTGGACTTCATGACAACACTTTTTTCGTCCGACAAAAAAGTGACGCATTGCATGTTAAAATATTGTGGTAAACTTGTCCGACAAAAAAGTGACGTGTTTGCCCAGTCCGACATCCCAAACATGTCAATTTTAAGCCTTATGGTTTCGTGACTATACCACGTACCATTTTTGGCATAATGTTTAAAAATTACATGTAAAACACCATGGTACACTTGTTCGACAAAAAAGTGATTTTTTTCTGAAAACGCTATATTTTGTTGAAAAAGTACTATGGACCAAAGTTGTAGATCTTAAAATTCTCTATAAAAATGATTTTTATAACTTTCCCCTGAGACTTACCAACAAAATCCTACAAAAATTTTAAGCTTACAGCGCCAATTTTTATTTATATTTTTTAACTTTTAAAAATATAGGGTGATGATGTGCAGGGCTGATGCTTACCAGAATTGCTTTCCAGTGACGAAAATTTTTGTGCGTCACGCTCCAGGGCTTGAAGCTCTTGAACTACTCTAAAAAGTTAGTCACTGGAACGCATCCTTAGATAAGGAAAGAGAGATAATTTAAGAAATTTTAAAATTTCGTTGTTTTTAACCTTTCTTGGCTTTATAATAATAATCTCTTTTTAATATCTAATACCATTTTAAATAAATAATTTTAAAAAATTCATCCTTAACCATAAAAAAAAACACGTTTGAAGCACAAAAACCAAAAGAGGCGTTGGTGCATGAGTAGCAAGGGGAAAGAAAAACGGAGTAGCTCAGGTGCATAACACTTTCCGTCATTGGAACGCCATAAAGTAGAACGAAATGCTCCTGAGCTACTTGGGAGCGCTCTATTTGCGTCACTGGAAAGCTACTCAGGTGATGATTATCGTACTTAGCATTGTATGACTCATCACTATACAAATTTCTAGCTAAACAGGCAAAACTTTACTCGAAGGGTTCAGTAGCTCTGGGACTATTATTAATAATTTTCATGCTATCAAATAGGTATTGTTTCTAAAAATAACGTCATAAAGGTCCATGGACTAGGCCTACAGGGAAAACCACGTTAAAAAAAAACAACGCGTCGAGTACAGTGTGGAAATATGTGCATAGTGCGCATATCATGTGATCGTGATTCTTATAAGCGCAATATCCGGGAAATGGTAGGTCTTAAAGAAAAAATCATAGTAACCATTTTTATTAAGAATTTTGAGACCTACAACTTGTGTCTTTGATATTTTTCGATAGAACTGACAGTTTTTGAGAAAAATCACAAAAATCTAAAACTCTGACTTTTGACCTTGAATAAGTGTCAAACCACACACGGGATCCATGGGACTTTAGGTTAGTAATAAATTAACCCCTTAATTCCGCAAATAACATCGCTATTTAAAAACAAAATTGGTGAAGCATATTTAAGATATTTACAAAAAAAAAAACATTTTTTTACCAGTTTAACACCCTGTATCTTGAGAACAAGGAATTTGCGGACCCATGTTTATATAAACTTTTCTCATATTTTCAATTGTAGAATCTGCCCTTAAATTTTTTTAACAACATTGTGAAACACCCTGTATACAGGTGTGGCCCACCATATTCGACACGGTCTGTAGCTGAATAACCATGGGATTTTTAAAAAAGTAAATACTGGAACATATACAGGTCAAATAAGACCACAGTATAAAATTATTTTAGTCTATACAGGGTGTCTCGAAAAAGTGTGACGTATCAAAGTTATATTTTTTTAAATGGAACACCCTATATTTTATGACGGTTTTAGATTCTACTTTAAAAAATAACTCAAGTTTGTTTATAGTACTAAATACTAAGTGTCTAATTTTCGTTTTTGTGGATATTTGATTTTTGAAAAATGCAGAGGTAAAATTAAATTGATTTTACTTTAACACTTTCACTTTAAAATGTGTAACAAGATTAGAAAAAGTCTGCCATATCATACTTAGGTCAAATCAAGATCAAATATTGTACAGGGTGATCAAAAATAATTTTAATTTTTCAGAAAATCAAATAGCCATATCTCTCTTATTTTAAATGGAACACCCTGTATTTTTACGTCACATGATGACAAATAAAATACTCTTTCAAATGGTTATAGGTTGCCTATACCTATCTTTTGTGCTTTTTTAATAAAATATGTTTTTACAAATTTTTAGTCCAAATGTTTATTTAAATTAAAGTTGGCTGTGACATAGCAGCCATTAATATTTTTCTTAAGAAAATAACAACGACCAATTATTGATTACTAGTGTTTTAGTCAGTTTAAAAGAAATTTTAATGATTTTAAATAAAAACCCTTCTTCTACAACAAGATGATATAATACTGGTAGGATGTGAAAAAATGGTTTACTTCAGTCTAGAGTTTATCCTGAAAAATATTCCAGGAGAAACCATCTGATAACCTAATAGTTGCTTTAAAAAATTTGACACAGTGATTATGGATAATGGAAGAAACGAGTTATAGGTCACAGAATGTCGTCATAACTGACCAGAGGCGTTATTAGGATTGTTTAAAAACACAAGTTTTATCATTACCACATTCAGCTGAAATAAGTGTTATTGGAAGTAGCATTATAAGCAACTAATGATTTTTTTGTGAATTTTAAAAATAGTGGCAGATAATACAAAATCTTTTAATTTTGTGCTTTTTTCCAACAAATTTACATTTTGCAATAACGGTTTAGTAAATAGGCATAGCTATATCACAGCCTACTTACATTTAAATAGACATTTGAAATAAAAATATGTTATAAACGGAATTTACTTAAAAAGTATAAAAGATAGGTATAGGCAACCTATACACCATTTGAAAAAAGCATTTGGTTTGTCACATGATGTAGTGTAAAAAATACAGGGTGTTCCATTTAAAATAAGAGAGATATTGCAATTTGACTTTCTAAAAAATTGAAATTATTTTTTGATCACCCTGTATAATCTATAATCTCGATATGGTCTACGTATGATAAGGCAGACTTTTCCAAAACTTGTAACAAATTTTAAAGTTTAAGGAGTTTATATTGTTAAAATAAAATTAATTTAATTGCACCCCTGCATTTTGAAAAAAAATCAAATATCACAAAAACAAATAAAATTAGACACTTAGTACTATAAACAAACTTGAGTTATTTTTTAAAGTAGAATCTAAAACCGTCATGAAATATAGGGTGTTCCATTTAAAAATATAACATTGATACGTCACACTTTTTGAGACACCCTGTATAGACTAAAATAATTTTACACTGTGGCCTTATCCAACCTGTATATGTTTCAGTATTTACTTTTTTAAAACCCCATGGTTATCCAGCTACAGACCGTGTCGAATATGGTGAGCCACACTGTATAGATTATTTCTAAAAATACCAGATTTCTTGCTCTACTCCCACTCAATGTCTTTCACCTTACGTTAGGTCAGTATTCGGGGTCAGCCAAGGACAACTCTTCTAAAAACTCTCGGAGCCAAACGGTCCATAAGTAAACCCGTTCTTAAGCGAATTTTGGGTACTTATTCTTTTTCTTTGATTAGATTAAAAAGTTGTTACTTAACCGGTTTTATGGATCATAAAAATCTTTAATAAAATGGGTCTTAAAAAGTTATAGATCTTTTCTAGTGACTAAAGCTGTGATAAGTAGTTGGAAAATGTACTAAAAGAAATTGATATTAGAATGGTATTAAGTATTAGCATACATAAAAAATACAAAGTTTTTATGCTTAGTAGACTGGACTAAAAAAAGTTTGAAAGTTCGAGCCCCTAATATTAATGTTTGGGGCCTCTTTTTGAGATAAACACATTTTTGACAACAATCTTGTTTTTTATACAAAACCCGCAAATTGTTGATCTTAAAAAGTTTGCTATTAAAGAAAATTAAATTCCCTATAAAGAAGCTTTTTTCGTAAAGCCGTTTTCATGTAATCGTGCTTTGAAAATTAAAGTATTTTTTCAATAATTTTATTTCTTGAGTTTGGATTTTTGTTACTCCTACAATTATCACTGTATAAATAAATTCAATACATATTTAAATTAATAGTTTAAAAAAACTAAAAAAAAACACGCTTTTATCTGCAACCGAACTGAAAATTAGAAAATAATGTTTCATTACAAAGAGTTTGTATTACAGTAATAAAAGGTCAAACAATGAATTATAATTATATACCTCAAAATAGAATTATAATAAAATTTACGATATTAACAGAATAATTCACTTCAGAGTAAAAAGCGTGGGGTGCATTTTACTATTTTTTCATAACTTTTCCCTCATAGATGTTTACAAATGAAATAATTATAACATTTAATATATTAAGCACCCCACGCTTTTATTTTAAAGTGAATTATTCTGTTATTATCTTAAATTTTATTATAATTCTATTTTGAGGTATATAATTATGATTCATTGTTTTACCTGCTATTACTGTAATACAAACTCTTTGTAATGAAAAATTATTTTCTAATTTTTAGTAAGGTTGCATATAAAAGCGTGTTTTTTAGTTTTTTTAAACTATTATTTATTTTTCATTGTTTAGTTCGATATATCAATTAGTTTTCTGCGGACATGTGATATTGAAATGTTTCACGAACTATTTCGTAATCTAATCATTTCATTTAAAAGCTTCACTGTTGCATGGGGTTTCAGAACGCAACTACTCCGAACAAGTTTCTGTCAGCCTTATGCTGAGAGTACGTCCGAAACTGCACGCATGCGCAGATCGCGCACTGGCTCTTCTCTGTTACTCTCCTACAGAAAATCTATACAGGAATTTATTTATCCTGGCGATCCTAATCAGGATAACGGGATACTGTTTGCAGATTATTGCACTGTCATGGGTCCTTGATACGTGTGCAAAGTTTCAAAGTAATCGAATCGCTGAAAGTTGGTAAAAATTAAGCTTAAACATTCCGTTACATACATACATACATACAACCCAAGCTAATAAAAGCGTGTTAAAATTACTCTCCTACAGAAAATCTATAAAGGAATTTATTTATCCTGGCGATCCTAATCAGGATAACGGGATACTGTTTGCAGATTATTGCATTGTCATGGGTCCTTGATACGTGTGCAGTTTCAAAGAAATCGAATCGCTGGAAGTTGGTGAAAATTAAGCTTAAAGATTCCGTTACATACATACACTACAACCCAAGCTAATAAAAGCGTGTTAACAAAATGAGCTTGCAGTGTTCTTCTACACTTTTTTTATATACGGTATATTTCTTCCATTAACCTGCATACACTCTGTATAAAAGGTTAATTAGATTTTTAAAAATAACCAAATGTTTAAGAAAAAGTAAGACATTGCTCTTATTATCTAGACTATTACTCAAAAAAAATTCTAGGCATTGTATTCAGCGATGGTAACCTTTGGAAAAAACAACGTAAATTTTCACTCCAACATTTACGAAATTTCGGATACGGCCGCAGGGAAATGGAGGAAAAGTGCACAGGAATGCCATGCATTAGTGGAAATATTCAGGAAAAAATGTGGTGAACCGATTTTTATGCACGATGCCTTCGATGTCTCTGTGTTAAATGCCCTCTGGGCAATGTTAGCTGGTAAAAGTTCTACTAAGAGGGGCTTTTACAATGTCGTGTTAACAAACTCAGGATTAAAATTATTATTTGAAGCGGGCTTTACACCTGAAAAGTTATTGATCAAAAACTTGTTCAATTACTTTGTGGAATATTTGATAAAGAAATTGAAAAGTTGGATGTTTTTACTCTCTTCAAGTTATTGTCAAATTTATTTTCAATTTTATCAAATGGTTTTCAAGGGTTATGTTAACTATTAACTAGTTAAATTTCTTTAAGTACTTGAGAAAGCTACTTGATAAATAAGTTGAGAAAATTTTTAATGGTCAAGTCACTTGAACAAGCACTTGTTCAATTACTTGTCAGGTGTAAAACCCGCTTAAGACCTACCAAAAATAAATTTTAAAAGCTGTCAAATGCATTGTCACCTAGATTTACCCAATATGGTTCGCTTCTAGGGTTGGGGTATACTAACTCAAGGATTGACTCGACATTGTAAAAGCCGCTCTAAATAAAATTTCACAACCAAATCTATCCTTACTCTCCTAAATCTATTCTTACTCTCCTAAATACACTGGATATACGTTCAGCCAAATCTAAAGGTTCATAGACAACTAAAGTAACAACAAATCGAAACTGATGCGTCACTATGTTGACATGCCGGCATTCTTTGTCTAATCTATATCTGTTCTAGTGTTCTACACGCGTTAAGGAGCCCACAGACGATCAATATTATTGGTAAAGTAATATTGCTAGTCGTCCCCAAACAGTACAATATATTCGCGCATTGACTATATTTAATATATTGCACAATAACTAGTTTTGTTTTGTTAATGTTTTGGTTAAAACATGGATAAAAAAAGTAGTTGCTTGAAACATATTTGAAAATAAGAAAAACCTTTATTTCTTTCTCTATTGCTTTTGAACCCATATTTGTGTAATTGTTTTTGTAAAACAAATACTCTTTCGTATTTGAAAACTGAAATAATTGTGCAATATTACCCACACACGGCAAAATAAATCACTATTGCACAATAAAAATCAAACTGTTTTTCATTGACACAATATATTGTACAAGCTCTCAATATAAACCACAAACGGTTAATAATATTGTACAATATGAAATTTTGCGCAATAATTCTGATCGTCTGTGGGCCGCTTTAGACCTTCTCCTTTCTACGCATTGCTTTTGAATTTTTTGATTTGGCTAAATGTGTACAGGGGCGGTCATAGGGGGAGGCATGGGGGCCATGCAAACCCCCTTAATTTTTTTTTATCTTTGGACAATCCACCAAGGCTAAAAGCCTAAATACTAACGTACCGTGGGTGTCTTAAGCAGGGTAAGAGGAAGTTTGTTAACACGGGACTTAAAAACTTGAAGATTTGGGGGAAGGAAAGACCTTCGCTGGCAGTAGGTTCCACAGTCTAGAAACTCTAGGGATAAAAGAACGAACGAAATGGGAAGTTCGGGGCCTGTCCAATTGAACTGTATAGGGATGCATACGCGCGGTACCACGAGTTTCTCTGTTGGGAACTGCAAGAGGAGGGACTATACTGGACAATTCGTCGGAGCAGAAGCCGTAAAAGTATCTATAGAAGAGCGATAGATCTCCCACAGCTCGACGATGGGCCAGAGAAGAATGCCACATCCTTTGTATTTCATACATATATAATGGCAAATATGGCCATTTAATGATGATATGCCCTCCCTCAGGGCGGCTGGTCCGAGGGGTGAGGGTGATCATGGAATTGAAAATTGTCTTCTTCAAAAAATTTTGGCACCTCACACACTTTTTCTCGGCCTATGCCCCCCTCAAAAAGTCGATATGACCGCCCCTGAACGTGTATACCGATTTCTTTTAGTCATAATGGTTTTAAAGCCTAAATTTGGTTAATTTCTTTATCTTTGATTTTTAAGTTTTTTTTTATTTTTTAGGTAAAAGATTTGATGTTGACGATGAACGATTAACAAAGCTTTTGAAAATAATTCACGACTGTTTTCGAGTAGTCGACATGTCTGGAGGACTGATAAACCAAATGCCATTTTTAAGATTCATAGCACCTACAGCCAGTGGCTACAGTCAAATTATGGACGTACTGACCAGAATGTGGACATTCTTGCAGGTGTTTCCCTAAGAAATTATCAAAATTTTGATATCAATTATCAACCAGTACTAGCACCAACTTTGTTTCTTATTCACATCAACGACCTTCTTTATTCCACAAGCAAACCCATTCATAGTTATGCTGACTATAGTACCCTTCAGTCCACTTTTCAGGTTCCCAAACCAATCTCTCTCAACCCGACTTGGAAAGCAAACGCAGGGCGATGCAGATATCTCTTTCACAGGATCTCAATTTGATATTGGATTGGGGCGCCAAAAAATCTTGTTCAATTTAATGCATCCAAAACACAATCATGTCCCTTGTCGCGAAAGATCAATCATCAAACACTCATCCTTTGCTTATGAGTGGCCAGGTCTTGCAGAGCGGGGACACATTTAACCTTGTGGGCGTCACATTTGAGAATAACCTTAACTGGCATAAACTACATTGTATCTATAGCCACCGCGGCTTCAAAAAAGCTTGGATTTCTTTTCCGAGCCAAAATGTATTTTTCTCCTTCCAATTTATACACTTTGTATGTGTCCCAAATTCGACCCTCTCTGGAATATTGTTCTCATGTCTGGGAATGGCATTCCCTACAACCTTCAGCACTCTTAATGCCATTCAAAGACTCTTATTATTGATCCTTTACTTACTCAAAGACTTCTTTCTCTTGCCCATCGTCGAGCTGTGGGAGATCTATCGCTCTTCTATAGATACTTTACGGCTTCTGCTCCGACGAATTATCCAGTATAGTCCCTCCTCTTGCAGCTCCCAACACGAGAAACTCGTGGTGCCGCGCGTATGCATCCCTATACAGTTCAATTGGACAGGCCCCGAACTTCCCATTTCGTTCGTTCTTTTATCCTAGAGTTTCAGACTGTGGAACCCGGTGCCGTATTATCCATTAGAGCGCCATGAAAAAATAGGCGTCAGACAGGAGAGTAATAGGCGCTACACAGGGAAGTTTCTAAAAAAGTTTAGGTCGGGTGGGGATTAGAACTAATCTTTCTGCGGGGATATAAATAAAATAGAGGCGAAAAGGAGAGAATTACCTTTTTTTTTTTGCTCTTCAAATTTTTTTCTTTGTACGAAAATAGGCGCTCTGGGAATTCTGGCCTAGGAGCGCCTCATACGCCTCCATACGGCCCTGGTGGAACCTACTGCCCGCGGAAGGCTTTCCTTCCAAATCTTCATATTTAAGTCCCGTGTTAACAAACTTCCTCTTACCTGCTTAAGACACCCACGGTACGTTAGTATTTAGGCTTTTAGCCTTCGTGGTTTGTCCAAAGATAAAAAAAACAACAATACAAATTGTTTTTTTTTAAAATAAGTATTAAAGAAAATGTATTTAAAGGAAATCTTGACAGAATGGCGACTTAAAAACTTTTGCATCTTTCATCAGGAAACGATAGAAGAACATAGACGTACGATAGAAACTCAAATCCAAGGGATTTAATTGATGCTTGCTTACAATCTATGAAAATTAATGTTGATGAGTCATTTTTACAGGTAAAAAAACCGACAAAATTAAATACATATTAATAAAATTGTCCTTGCTTAATTTTTTTCGAATACAAACATGAGAGATTTTTTTGGCAATACCACGACGAAAGTTTTTTACTTTTAGATGATCAACTGTTATCGCTATGTTTGGACCTCTTTATGGCAGGTGCTGAAACTACAAGCAATAGTTTGGGTACGTATTTTTTAAGGCATCGTGTTAGAGTTCCTCAGTAGTCGTAGCATGGATTATTAATTAATATTAATGCATGCATGCATGTAAACATGCTTTGACAGACATGATAATTAAAAATGGTAAATGCATGGTGGAAGAATATTGAAAAATATAGATTTGAAATGGATTATACAGGGTGGCCCACTATATTCGACACGGTCTGTAGCTTGATAACCATGGGGTTTTTAAAAAGTAAATACTGAAACATATACAGGTCGGATAAGGCCACAGTATAAAAATATTTTACTCTATACAGGATGTCTCAAAAATTGTGACGTATCAAAGTTATATTTTTTAAATGGAACACCCTATATTTTATGACGGTTTTAGGTCCTACATACAAAAATAATTTAAGTTTGTTAATAGTACCAAATGTCTAATTTTATTCGTTTTTGTGATATTTGGATTTTTTTCAAAATGCAGGGTGCAAATAAATTAATTTTATTTTTTAACAATATAAACTTCTTAAACTTTAAAATTTGTTACAAGATTAAGAAAAGGCTGCCATATCATACGTAGGTCAAATCAAGATCAAATATTGTACAGGATGATCAAAAATAATTTCAATTTTTCAGAAAATCAAATAGCCATATCTCTCTTATTTTAAATGGAACACTACTACGTATGATATGGCCGACTTTTTCTAATATGTTACACATTTTAAAGTTTAAAGTGTTAAAAGTGTCAAAGTAAAATGTGTGTGTGTGTGTGTGTGGTTGGGTTTTATGGCACTGGTATGAAACCAAATAGCCAGCATTTCTCTTTCTTTGTCAATAATTTATCCATTTTTCCGTATTTTCTGTGCTTAACATAGATATTGTTAAAATTCATTACACAACTTTGGTCTAAAATTTATTTTCTAACATTATAATATTTTGTAATTTATTATTTTATTCTTTTATGTCAAAGTAAAATCAATTTAATTTTACCTCTGCATTTTTCAAAAAATTAAATATCACAAAAACAAATAAAATTAGACACTTAGTACTATAAACAAATTTGAGTTATTTTTTAAAGTAGAATCTAAAACTGTCATACAATATAGGGTGTTCCATTTAAAAAAAATATAACTTTGATACGTCACACTTTTTCGAGACACCCTGTTTAGAGTAAAATAATTTTATACTGTGGTCTTATCCGACCTGTATATGTTCCAGTATTTACTTTTTTAAAACCCAATGGTTATCCAGCTACAGACCGTGTCGAATATGGTGGGCCACCCTGTATAGAACATTTTTTCGATTTCAGCAAAACGAAAGAAAATTTATGCCGTTTGTATTTCACGCTTACTTGGATCACGTCTCAAGTTGAATATTTTTAGGTTTTTATTTAATGTCTTGTGGCATTGCATTTAAAAGGGTCTCGGGAGCCCCTTAAAGTGTGAGGTTGTGGGCGAGGGCCTACTTTACTCCACGTCTAGCTACGCTACTGTACTATTGTTATATGTTATTTTCAATATATATTTTTTTAAGATTGGTAAACGTGTGTCAAAAATATCTTATTGTTTTTTAAAGGTTTCTCTGCTATGTATATGGTTCTATATCCAGATGTTCAAAAAAAAGTACAGGCAGAAATCGATGACATTGTAGGGAGAGAAAAATGGCCCTCTTTGAAGAACAAACTTAGGTCAGTTGCTTTTTATACTCTATTTTTTGCAAGAGATAATAATAAAAATGTCTCGGGACGGTTAGAAGGTTGTAAACCATAGGCGCACCAGTCTCTGTGCAAAGAACAGGTAGAAATACACCGAATTGCGTTAAATAAGGATTATAAATTTTATATATATTTTAGTATCTTTCCGTATGTGCAACTGAGTGGTTATAAATTGTTAGAGTATTGTTCAAAGTATTACAGTATTGTAAAAATGGCTTCTCCGCAGAAACGCGCATGTCTCGGCCATTTAACTTAAAAGCAGATTGTTAAAAACGTATTCGATTATACAGGGTGCGGCAGAATGGACTCCCACATTTGGGTAGCAAATAAAAGTCTACTATAAAATATGAAGCTAAACTTTTATTATTTTCAAAAAGAGCACACTTTAAGGTTTTTTTAACTATGTTGTCAAAATTATATCGTGTAAGTGACGGCCGTTAGCAGCGACACACATGCGAAGGCGTTCCTAGAAGTTCCGCATCACTTTTATCACCATGTCTTGAGGAATAGCAGCAGTTTCATCTCGGATCGCTGTCTTGATTTAGGAAAGTCAAGAACCAGTTGCCCTTAAGTTAGCAACCCATTTAAAAATTGTTTTCGTCATTCGTCATTTTTGAATAATAGCTCAATAACAAATCCACGTTGGTCACCAGACTAAGCCATAGCGCCTAGTAACAAACCTTATCAATCGCCCAAGCGAATGTGACCATCCCCACCAATGTCCAACTCCCATTACCGATGTTCTAGCCTGATGAAATGTGGGAGTCCATTCTGCCGCACCCTGTATTAGAAATGATCAAAACTCTAATTTAAGTGTGGACGATTGTGTTCAAAAATGTGCGTTGATGACTGGGGTGGAAAAAGCGACAATTTACAGAATTTTTAAACAAGAAAAAGAGGGAGGTATAATTCCACCAAAAAGCGATGGGCACAAGTGAAAGGTGAAGTAGCCAGAAAAAATACTACGTTTAAACTAGTAGATATAAAAACAACTATTTCAAATTGCCATATCTAATGCTTCCCCAGAAAACAGGAAAAAATGTGTCGAACATGTATTAGAAGTAGAAAATAAAATGTGGTCTTTGGATATAATAGTAGATACAACTGTTGAACCTCTAATTATTATACAAGTAGACTCATATATGACTCAAGTAGTGATAGTATGTCAGATATGGAAGAATGTGAATAACTAGATGTAGATTATGTAGCATATTTAATTAGGTATAGATTATATTTTAAATAGTTATTTTTTGACTATGCATTTTTAATGTGTATTATTAAAATGGTTATTATTAACTATAATTATACCAACTGTACAATATTGATATACTATAAATTTTAAAATAATTTTTTACACATATAAAAGAAACAAAATTTTCATTTTACCTAAACTGTTTAAAAAGGGTAAGTTCCCAAAAATAAACTCAAGCGCACCGCCACTGTCAAGGTTTTTATCACATTATTCCCACGTAAATACAGGTAAACATCTGTTATTCCTTTGTATTTAACCCAAGAGGTTGACGAATATTAGAACGGGGTCTGCCGACCTAAATTTATAATGCCTTAACAGTACATTACAGGTAGAATTGAAGAAAAATATTTATACTCGGACTAACACAGAAAGCGAATTGCCATAAAATTAAATGATTTATTACTCTCTCTTGCAAAAAAATAGAGTATAAACGAGGTGGGGACACTTTCTCTTACAAAAATTACTTGTTTTTTGTTTAAAAAATTATTATTTTTCTTCTTTAGTTTAAAATATACCCAAGCCGTACTACTAGAAATCCAAAGAATAGCCAATTTAGCTCCAATGGGCATAGCTCACAGAGCTACTAAAACCAGCGATCTCTTGGGCTACACAGTTCCGAAGGATACCATTATCCTTACCAACCTTTACAGCGTGCATATGGACAAAGACATCTGGGACAATCCGAACGAGTTTAGACCAGAAAGATTTTTGGATCAAGCTGGGAATATTGTAGTTGATGATGAACATTATTTTCCATTTGGTCTGGGTAAGTTACATTGACTTAAAGACTGATCATCAGGTGGAGATAAAAAAGGAAGTCGAAAGAATGTAAAGGATAGAGAGATGATTTAATGACTTAAAATTTTATTATTTTAGGAAAACGACGGTGTTTAGGAGAAGTTTTAGGAAAAACAAACTTGTTTTTGTTTTTACATCGCTGCTGCACAATTTCACATTGGAACCTGTTAAAGATTTTTATCCGGAACTACAGCAACAGTACGATGGAGTTACACTGGCACCAAAACCGTTTAAAGCTAAACTTATTCCAAGAAATGTATAGCTATTTTAAATTTGTTTGTAAAAAAATAAATAAATACTTTTGATAAAAGAAAATTATGTTTTTGTAGAATTTAAAGAATTTAATTTTTAAAACCAATCGTAGCGAAGCAGCAATTCTGTTTTAAAGGTCTTTTGAGACAACGAGGGAGGCATTTTTTTGACATTCTGTATATGACAAAATTTGTAAGACATGCATGTTTATAAACCTTAACACTTTTATTTAAATATTTTTTCATTAAAGATATACATACTGCTATTTGAAAACGACACAGAGCTAATTTTGAGCGCTCCAGGTCATTTAAGGAAAAACGCTTGGACACGTCCATTTTTGATTTTAGGAGGAAACCAAGGTTAGTTTATATTTATAAGGTTGCGACATATCCTCAACTTTTAGGCGGTTCGAGGTCGGGGACGCACGGAAGGGCACTCCACGGACAAAAGTTGGCAAGACTGGGTAAAATCAAAGCTGATGATCAATTCGGTGGCGTCTAGAATTTGCGTATTTTATTTTGCATTGTTTTGGAAGTGATATTTGTTGAAAGATGTAATTCCAAATGTTTTTTATTTAAAGCAAAAGAATTTACAACTAATAATAATTAAAAACTGTTGTATAAACGGTTGTTCTACTAATACAATAAACTGTATATCTCCGGCACTGAACAACATGGCCGAAAAATGGGAGATGTGACGTCATAACACGTCAAAGCAATATGGCCGAATGTCGCGACCTTATATAGACCGACTTTGGGGAAACATTTTTTGTCACTTTAAGGGGGAGATTCCTGTAAATGCCTAACTATTCATAAATTTTAATGATTCTTTTATAATGGAAGAGTCATTATATATTTTCAAAATGGCGGCTGTACGCTAAATTTTTCTAGGAAGGTCGGAGCGAGACTTCTTTATCGGCGGGCGCTCTAGCATAGGTTCTAGTGATTTAAAAATCAAAATCTATTTATTTTCTGTGTTGATCAATGTTATAATTTATCGATGAACCAAAAAAAAACTTCGCGGAATACAATGCTTGAAAAAGATAAAATTAATTTTAAAGCTTACTTTTTCCATCGTATTATCATTAAGAAAAATATATTTTCGAAATTTTGTAGCTTCACATAGTTGTTATAAAGAAGTGTGCAAAATTTCAGGAAGATCAGTCAAAACCTTTTTGAACAATCGTTTCCGCCAATTTGAAAATGTAGTTTGGAGAAATACGTGTTTAAAATTTGAATAGATACATAAAAATTCAATGATTATAGTGACATGTAATATAGAAAATACTAAAAATATTGTTCTCAAATTCCAGTGACATGTTCTTAAAGAAGGATTATACTCACATATTATAAAAAAATAACATTTTACAGGTATCTCTCCCCCTTTACCCCCTAAACCGCAACCCTCTAGCTAGGGGTAGGACTCACTCAATAAAATCTTAAATATGAGAGTGATACCTTGATTACAACTGCCGAGTTTGAAGTCTCTGCTATTATTTCCGTTTATATGACAGCTTGTCAAACTTTTGACTTTTATTTTTAAAGGTATAATACGAACCTATCTGTAAGAGCAAGCTACTTTAAACTAAGGGGGTATGATAAGTGTAAAAACGATCTTCAAAATCAGATATCATTCTAAAAATCAATACACCCATGGGCGTCGGGATGGGGGTGCACTTGCACCCCTGGCTTTTAAAAATGTATAACAAGTAGTAAGTTTTTGCAAAAAAAGTATTGATTTTAGGAATTTTAAGATGTTTTGCACCCTTTGGCTATTGCGAAATGTGCAAAGGAGAGGTAAAATGTAGTCATCCTGCGTATAGAAGGTTTTTTTGTTTATTCAATTTTTAATTTTATTTTTTCTACTATGCACCCTCCTGGAAGTTATCCTGCCGGCGCCCATGAATACACCCTTAAATTTTAGGGGTAAATTACACCCTCGCCTGAAAGATGAATTGCTATCTAATTTTAAAGATCGTTTAACCCTTATCGTATCCTTTTGTTTTAAAGTGGCTTGAGCTTCCAGGTAATTTCAATTTTTTGACAAGCTGTCATATATAGTAATAATCGCCGCCAACGTGTAACTGTTTGTGGCTCTGTCTCGGACGAAGTGTTTGTGACGTCAGGTGTGCCACAGGGCTCCCACATCGGCCCCGTTCTGTTTTTGTTATTTATCAACGACGTTATATCATGTTTTAAAACGTCCAATTTTCTCCTGTATGCAGATGATATTAAGTTTTTATGTTGTCCGTCCTTCGTCTAATGGTTTGCAATACGATCTTGATCGATTTGTTCAGTGGTGTGATTTGAATTGCTTAAATATTAACGTGTCCAAATGTAAAACTATTAGCTTCTATAAATGTCACAATCCTGTCAATGTAACATATTCCATTAAAACCGAAAACATAGAAAAAGTGACCCACTTCAATGATCTTGGTGTACTCTTCGATAGAGATCTAAACTTCAATATGCATGTGGATAATATCATCTCCAAGAGCCTCAAAATGCTTGGATTCCTAAAAAGGGTCACAAGGCATATAAACGATACAAAGGCGCGGACATGTTTATATAATTGTCTGGTTCGCAGCGTCTTGGAGTATTGTTCGGTCATTTGGACACCCCGCTACAGATGTCATATTGTTAGACTTGAAAGGGTTCAAAACAAATTTGTTAAATATTTGTTATTCAAATTCCATTTCCCTTACCAAGATGTTCCATACGAAACCAGACTTTTACTCTGTGGTTTTAAATCTCTGGAGGTTCGTCGTAACAACGCTCTTTTACTTTTTCTATTTAAACTTATTAATGGTTTAATCGATATCGGCGAACTTCTGGGATTAATATCCTTTCTGGTACCAACTAGACGTACAAGGCGTTCTCAGCTGTTCTTCGAAAACACACATAGAACTAACTATGGACAGTGCGCGTTTATTGACCGAATGGTGCATAATTATAACACTTTCTATGCTAATCTGGACATTTTTAATTTAAGATTATCTTCACTTAGACGTATGCTAAATAGTCATATTGCATAATTTGTTTTTATGTGATCTTTAATTGTTTATTTTTTCAAGTTTAGGCTATATTCATATGTTTTCGTTATATTTATATGTTTATTTTAAATCTTTCAACCTTAGCTTGTACCATTTAGAATGTTTTTACTCTGTAGTGTACATTTGTATAGTAAGAACATTTTAAAAGCGCAAATTCGGTACCCTTTGAAAATAATACAAAAAAACATAAAAAAGGTCGCCTGCAATCGGAATATTTTATACAAAGGCACCGCTATCCTTTACAGCGACGCGCCGATACACTATTGGATAGAAATCCATTATTTTGGCCAAAAAGCACTTTTGAAATTTTAATGGCTCATGCTGTGTATTTCAAAGTAGATACTCCAAACTACATGTACGCAAAATTATAAAAGGATATGACGACTTCTATTGGGGTAATAAGAAACTTGAAAATGTATTTTAAGTAAACATAAATTTACATCATTTAATCTCCTTAGTTTATTATTACCCTTGATTACTAAAAAAGTAAAAGAGTTTAAATAATAAGGGCTATTGTTGTGTTTCCGATGCAGTCTCGCGAAGTCTCGCTACTTTTGTCAAAGATTTTTTTATAATTTACAAGGTTTTCCATTTTAAAATTTAATATGTTTTGTCCTACACTGTATATCCTAAAAGATAAAAGCATTCTGATGAAAGATATGGATTCTACAGAATCTACCCAACAAAACAGTGTTATTATTTATTTTATCCGTTAAAAAATAAAAAAGTTGGGAAGATGTATCTCTATTACGCTTCTAAGAATAATTTAAAATTATTTTTCAGACTTGGATGGTCATATTTCCGAAACTAATTGAGATAGACACATCAAATGTAGTATTTTTCTAAAGCATTTTAAAATATTTTTTTGGTGGTGATGAAAATCATACCTGTCGTACATGATACACAGTCATATGAGATAATAATCATCGGATTACTGATTAGAATACTACCGAATTAACCAAACAAGCTGACGTTTTAGTTTATTTTAAAAATAATAATGTTAAGTAGGGTGTAAATTTATATTAACATATAATAAGTTTTAGGTTTCCAAAAAGCATTTGTAATAATTTCTAATATTTTTCCAGTAAAAGCACCTTATTTTAAGTTAGATTGGTAAGTTTCAGAATTTTGTCAAAAAAAAATAATTTCTATCCCATAGTGCGATGACCACCTGCATCAACCGGCATATCATAAAAGAAATATAGCAAAGGCGGCCGCGAAGTCAAGCATGCCGATTTATTTGCTTTAAACTTTTTTGTGATTTTTTTCTTATCAAAGAGCACCGAATTTACATTTTTAAACTGTTCCTTCTATAAATAAATAAATAAATAAATAAATATTAACGGTACATACTGTTTCAATTACGTTCAATTACCCTGTAAAAAAATTTTTTTTGGTGTTCTGTTAGTGTGACACATGACACAAACTGTTTTGTTTACCTAGCAAAAAGCTTATCTGATGTCACCAAACAGGAAGTGAGATAATCAGGACAAACTTAAAAATTTGGCAACGCGGGCACTGAAATTCTCTTCCTCAACACGTGTTTCAATTGTACAAATTGACTTTAAATAAATCAGTCGCCTTGACGAAAGTGAATTAGTGGTCCGTCAATAGCCGGCTCACTCGCCGGCCTTGGGTACTCCTGAATTATGTTGACTGAAATTTTGCTAATTATTTTAGCTGTTGTTTTAATTGTTTCTTATTTGGTGAATGAGTGTAGAAGACCTTTAAAATATCCACCAGGTAAGATGTTACTCCTCTTTTAGGTTTTTTTTTATGAACATGATCATATTAGATAATCAGATGCCTAAATATTTTTTGCTTGATTATGTATTCAAATTAATTAAATTATATTATTTTAAAGTATTGTAAACAGTTTTTTTCTAAAGGTATAATTCGACATGCGTTTATTTATTATTTTTTTAATTTACATAGAACTTATTACCTTTTAAAATAAATAAGATTTGCATTAAAACAAAAATAGCTGAAACTTCAGATTGAAGTATTCAAAGGTCTGTGGTGTGTGTTTATAAAAGTTACGTGAAGTGAGAACTTAAATTTTATCACAATTTTTTTTGCACCGCCACAACGACTTAAATCTTAAAATTATCTCAATGTTTTTTCTTTGAACAATCCACAAAGGCTAAAAGCCTAAATACTAACGTTACCGTGGGTTGTCTTCAGCAGGGTAAGAGGAAGTTTGTTAACACGGGACTTAAAAACTTGAAGATTTGGGGGAAGGAAAAGACCTCCGCTGGCAGTAGGTTCCACAGTCTAGAAACTCTAGGGATAAAAGAACGAACGAAATGGGAAGTTCGGGGCCTGACCAATTGAACCGTATAGGGATGCATACTTGCGGCACCACGAGTTTTCTCTGTTGGGAGCTGCAAAGAGGAGGGACTATACTGGATAATTCGTCCGGAGCAGAAGCCGTAAAAGTATCTACAGAAGAGCGATAGATCTTCCACAGCTCGACGATGGGCAAGAGAAGGAAGTCTTTGAGTAAGTAAAGGATCAGGGCCGTATTAACCGTTTGAGGAGCCCTAGGCTACAATTCCCGGGGCGCCTATTTTCTCTTCAAACAATTTTTCAAGAGAGAGCAAAAAAAAGTCATTCCCTCCTTTTCACGCCTTATTTGCCTATTTCATTCCAAACCATCTTATTTACAGAGAAATTATTCGCCAAAACTCCCCACTCAACCTAAACTTTTTTAAACCTCCTTGTCTAACGCCTATTACTTCCCTCTCTCTGGCGCCTATTTTTGTTATGGCGCCCTAGGCTGTAGCCTAATCAGCCTAATGGATAATACGGCCCTGTAAAGGATCATTAATAAGACGAACAGCCCTTCTTTGAATGGCATAAAGCATGGTTGTAGGGAATGCCATTCCCCAGACATGAGAACAATATTCCAGAGAGGGTCGAATTTGGGAACAACATACTCGGAAAAAGAAATCCAAGCTTTTTTGAAGCCGCAGTGGCTATAGATACAATGTGTTTATGCCAGTTAAGGTTATTCTCAAATGTGACGCCTACAAGGTTAAATGTGTCCCCGCTCTGCAAAACCTGGCCACTCATAAGCAAAGGTTGAGTGTTTGATGATTTTTTCACGACAAGGAACATGATTGTGTTTTGGATGCATTAAATTGAACGAGAATTTTTGGTGCCCCAATCCAATATCAAATTGCAATGTGTAGTAAAATAACATTACTAAAACAAATAATTAAAATAATTGAAACATATCGAAAATAATAAATAGCCAACCAACAAACCAACTAAAGAGGTGTCCCAAAAAAAATATTTTTTCGTCGTTCCTCATTTAATTTGTTGTATTTAAAATTATTTCTTTAAATAGTTTACGAGATTCTGCAAATAAAACTAGGTACACAGATCACTGTTTCCTATTTTTTATAATACAAAGAAAGCCACAAACATGGCCCTGTACGTTGTTTACATAAATATGCCCCAAATATCTCAGAAATTATTATTAATTTGGCAACAACTAATAAGTACTTTAAATAAATAATAGTTTAAAAAACTAAAAAACACGCTTTTATATGCAA
Organism: Listronotus bonariensis; assembly: GCA_014170235.1. Taxonomy (NCBI): domain Eukaryota; kingdom Metazoa; phylum Arthropoda; class Insecta; order Coleoptera; family Curculionidae; genus Listronotus; species Listronotus bonariensis. Next base: position 25,992 of record JACEGR010004017.1, on the reverse strand, counting down.
CCGAACTAAAAATTAGAAAATAATTTTTCATTACAAAGAGTTTGTCACTTCAGAGTAAAAAGCGTGGGGTGCATTTTACTATTTTTTCATAACTTTTCCCTCATAGATATTTGCAAATAGAATAATTATAACATTTAATATATTAAGCACCCCACGCTTTTATTCTGAAGTGACAAACTCTTTGTAATGAAAAATTATTTTCTAATTTTTAGTTCGGTTGCATATAAAAGCGTGTTTTTTAGTTTTTTTAAACTATTATTTATTCTTCATTTTTTAGTTCGATATATCAATTAGTTTTTAAAAAATAAATGCTCAAGTTTATTCACTAAAAAAATTCCTTCGCCATTTTGTCAAGAAACACAGAGGATCTGTAAAAGGAATTTATTTATCCTGGCGGTCCTAATCAGGATAACGGGATACTGTTTTTAAATTATTGCATTGTCATCGGTCCTTGATACGTGTGCAAAGTTTCAAAGAGATTGAATCTCTGGAAGTTGGTAAAAATTAGGCTCAAAGATTCCGTTACATAGATAGATAGATAGATAGTTACAACCCGCTAATAAAAGCGTCTTAAAAGACACATTAGCTCTTATTTTAATTTGCTTTTAAAGCATTTATAAATGCCTATAATAATTCCAAATAAAATAAAGACCCTGTATTATCTAAATTGATTGCCACCTTGCAAGTTTATAATAATATTTGCTGAATATATTTTAAATGATGTTTATCTTTTTTTTTTATTATACCCAATAAAAATGGAATTGCATAGATAACTAATTCCAAGTATTTATAACACTGCAGCACGAGCCCATTATTATAATTTTACAGGGCGTATGGACAGTGGCGTAGCTTGCCTTGGAGGGGCCCCGTATCACAATGACTTAAGGGGCCCAAAAAAATTGAGGACGAGCTTTCTAAACCATTTTTCTTTATTTCCGCATTGCTTTTTTCGTTTCTATTAAAAATTTTCCAATTTAGTAGCCCGGGGGCCCCGTCTCACTGTCACGGCTGATACGGCGGTACCTACGCCCTGGCTGTGGAAAATATGTATACACATTTTTATGGTAAACTTAAAACGTCATCATCAGATCATAAAACAAACGAAGCCTAAAAACCATAACACCATATCGTCACCATAAATGTAAAACCCCAGTTTTTATTTTTAAAAAATGTGATTTTGATTCCATCTTTTAGCCTTATTTTCTAAAGCTAAAGATGGCATAGTATTTTTTATTAAAACTGGAGTTGGGTGATTTTTATAGGCGTAACTAGCCATCCAAGCTGGGTGGGGCCTAGGGGGGCCATCAAAGACCCTGGAGGGGGCCTGGACACTAATGAAACTTTATATGTACACATTTCCCTATATGGTTCTTTTTTTTCTGAGGGGGCCCCGGCCCCCTGTTGTTACGTCCGGTGGTGGTTTTACAATTAAGGTGACGATATGTAATATCTTTACACCTATTTTAGGTCCACCATGGTTACCATTAATAGGCAACCTTCCGGAACTCAAGAAACTAGCCCGAGCAGTCGGTGGGCAACATTTAGCTTTCATAGAGTTAGCGAAAAAAATACGAATCTGAAGTTGTGGGTCTCAAATTGGGCAAAGAACACGTCATTTGTGTCTGTTCCTATCCTACAGTTAAAAAGTTTTAACTTCTGAGGAATACGAAGGAAGACCTGATAATTTCTTTTTTAGATTAAGGTCGTTGGGAACGAGAAAAGGTGAGTGTAAGAAGAATCGTATTGGATAGATCCTGGGAATAAAAGAAAATGGGCTTCGCTGATGCGACTTTGTCCACGTCTATATTAGTCCATGCTAAGCGCTAACTACTTTAAAGTATTAAATGTATACTTTTAAATTGACCTCATACCGTTTGGGAGTTAGTTTTACAAAACAATTTGACCGACAAAAAGACTGACAGATATACAGTATCGGACAAAATTAGAGAGACTGCAATTTGTCCATTCAAATTTTCTGTGCTTGAAATAATATTAATATTTGTTAAGCAGTGTATTAGTGGCGCTCAAAAAATTCCTTATCAATCGTTTTTGTTGCTGATGCTCTGTTCATTTTAACAATTTTTTTTTGTACTGATAAAAAAATTACGACAAAATTAGTGAGACTCGTTTTGTATTTAGTTTATCTGCGGTGCAGTTGGTCATATATTTGTTTCTAACAACATATAAAATAATAAGCAATGCCTCGTGGAAAGCACAATTCCATAGATTTAAAAGAAAAAATTATAGAAGCTTACAAATCAGGTCGCTCACAAAAATTAATAAAAGAGCAATTTAATGTAAATAAACAAATGGTTTCAAGAACAATACAAAATTTTCGGCTCCAAGGAAGGGTTGTTAATCTTAAAAGAGGTGGCCGGAAAAGAAGAAAAACTTCAAAACAGTTGGACAGGAGAATTAAACGTTTAAGTCAGAATAATCCGTGGCTGTCTGCAAATCAAATTTTGGCTCAGTTGGAGGTTCCGGGAGTTTCATCTAGGACTGTTCAGCGGCGATTAGTGGAGGCGGGGCTTCCTGGAAAGAGACCATCTAAAAACCCCATCTATCAAAAAAAATGTTAAGTTTGATATTTTTGGAAGTGATGGGGCGCAGTTCGTGCATCGTCCAGCAAATAAAGGACTTGATCCAAGATATGTTTCTGGTACCGTTAAGCACGGAGGCGGTAATATAATGGTTTGGGGTTGTTTTTCGGGTTTTGGAATGGGTCCAATTCACAAAATTGAGGGTACCATGGATCGATTTAAGTATTGTACCATATTGGAAGATGTAATGCTGCCTTACGCCGAATGGGAAATGCCACTAAGGTTTACGTTCCAACACGATAACGACCCGAAACATACCGCTAAACTTGTGAAGGAATGGTTTGGGGCAAATAAAATTCAAGTTTTAAAATGGCCACCCCAGTCTCCAGACTTGAACCCCATTGAGAATCTCTGGGAGATAATTGATAAAAAGATTCGAACAAAAAATATCAGCAATGGTGCTCAGTTATTTGAAGAGATCGAAAATGCCTGGAAATCAATGGATCCGGCTGTAATTTCCAACCTCATTGGGTCCATGCCAAATAGATGTCACAAAGTGATTGAGAACAAAGGGTACTGGACGAAATATTAGTTTAGTTTCATTAGTATAAATATACAAATTTAATTTAGGATAAGTCTCTTTAATTTTGTCACATAGAATTGAATATATTTTTTTACTTTTATTAATAAATTTTGGAAAACAATGTTTCTGAATTTATTTTAGTGTCATTATATACTACTTAATGAAATAAATCTTTTAGCTAAATTTTAAGAATTCAATATATTTTGGTATTGCGTAAAAGTCATAATTAGTCGAGTCTCTCTAATTTTGTCCGATACTGTACACAAATACCAAACTATACTTTCTCCTCTATCTACTCCAAACGAAAATATATGCAAAAACCTTATTTTTGGGTAAAATGTTATTTAACAGTGGTCCATGTTAATGGTATAGGAGGTAAAAACAAAAGAAAAATAAAAATTTAGGTTAGCTGATTTTTTTATATGTTGTTCTCCTTCCTCTTCTGGATAAACCCTGGGCTCTGTTTGGATGGCGGTAGTGGTTGCGTTTATTAGTTTGGATCCTATTTGTACAGGTAATATTTCAAGATTAAAAAAAATAAGAAACCTAATTTTCAATTTTATTGTCTTCAACTAGGTTTACCTAACATATTTTTTCTTGACAGACACTTTTATCATTACTAATTATACAGTCGTCTCCCTTCTAACTTCTGAACCGTTCGGTATATTTTGATGAAACTTGGAACGATAATATATGACCAAGCTCTGCATTTTTTGACATATCAGTGACAGCTCTAAATGTCAAGGTCACAGCTAGGCGCCAACGCAACCGCTACCGCCAAGGATCTACCCGAAAAAGGAGGGAGAACAACATATAAAAAAATCAGCCAACCTAAAACTCTTGTTTTTCCGACGTTGCTACCTCCCGGACTATATGAATTATAGAAGGAACAGTTTAAAAATGTAAATTCGGTGCTCTTTGATAAGAAAAAAATCACAAAAAAGGTTAAAGCAAATAAATGGGCATGCTTGTCTTCGCGGCCGCCTTTGCTATAATTCTTTATGATATGCCGGTTGATGCAACTGGTCATCGCACTATGGGATAGAAATTAATTTTTTGGTCAAAATTCTGAAACTTACTAATCTAACTTAAAATGAGGTGCTTTTTACTGGAAAAATATTTGAAAAAAAATATTATAAATTAATACAAATGCTTTTTGGAAACCTAAAAGTTATTATATGTTATTATAAATTTTTAAGTTTTTATTGTTTTTTTTTTTTTTTTTTTTTTTATCTTTGGACAAACCACGAAGGCTAAAAGCCTAAATACTAACGTACCGTGGGTGTCTTAAGCGAGGTAAGAGGGAGTTTGTTGACACGGGACTTAAATACTTGAAGATTTGGGGGGAAGGAAAGACCTCCGCGGGCAGCAGGTTCCACAATCTAGAAACTCTAGGGATAAAAGAACGAACAAAGTGAGAAGTTCGGGGCCTGTCCAGTTGGACCGTATAGGGATGCATACGCGCGGAACCACGAGTTTCTCTGTTGGGAACCGTGAGTGCAGGAACTATACTGGTCAATTCTTCAGAGCAGAAGCCATGGAAGTACCTATAAAAAGCGATAAATCGCCCACAGCCCGACGATGGGCAAGAGAGGGAAGCCTTTCTGTAAGTGAAGAGTCATTAATGAGACGAATAGCTCTTCTTTGAATAGAATCAAGAATGCTCAGGGTTGTTGGGGACGCCATGCCCCAGATATGAGAACAATATTCCAAGGGAGGTCGGATTTGGGAAACATATAAAGTGTATAAATTAGAAGCGGAAAAATACTTTTAGCTCGAAAGAGAAATCCAAGCTTTTTGAAGCTGCCGTGGCTATAGATACAATGTGTTTATGCCAGTTAAGGTTACTTTCAAATGTGACGCCCACGAGATTGAAGGTGTCTTTGCTCTGTAGAACTTGGCCGCTCATGAGTAGAGGATGAGTATTTGATGACTCTTTTCGCGACAAGGAACATGACTGTGTTTTGGATGCATTAAAATGGACGAGATTTTTGGCGCCCCAATCCAATATTAAATTAAGATCCTGAGAAAGAGATATCTGCATCGCTCTGCGTTTATTTTCCAAGTCAGGTTTAGTGATGGGTTTAGGAACCTGAAAACTGGAGTGAAGGGTACTATCGTCGGCGAAACTATGAATGGAATTAGTTGTGGACGAGAGAAGGTCGTTGATGTGAAGAAGAAACAATGTTGGTGCCAGAACTGAGCCCTGAGGGACTCCAGCATTTATTTGGTGAAAGCTTGAAGAATGGCCGTCCACAATAACTGATATACGTCGATCAGATAGATAACTAGAGAGCCAAGTACAGAGTTTAGTTGAAAGACCATAGGAGGGAAGTTTATTAAGAAGTGCGGCATGCCAGACCTGGTCAAAAGCTTTGGATATATCAAGAGCAACGATCTGGGACTCACCTAGAAACTCAAGAGACTTATTCCAACAGTGTGATACGAAGGAAAGAAGATCTGCTGTAGATCTTTTGTGGCGAAATCCATACTGCCTGTCGTGCAAAATTTTGTGTTTTTCCAAGTACTTAAGAATTTGTGAATTAATTAATTTTTCCATTACTTTACAAAGAACTGAGAGAATTGAAATTGGTCTATAGTTAGATGGAAGCGATTTAGATCCTTTCTTGGGAATAGGTTGAACACGTGCAGCCTTCCAGCTCTCCGGAAAGATACCTGTGTCGTAAGAAATTCGAAAGAGCCGAGTTAAGATTGGTGCAAGTTCTGGAGCACATTTTTTTAAAACGATTGCTGGTATGCCGTCCAGCCCAGACGATTTCTTGGTGTTAAGGGAGGAAAGGATACGCTTAATGTGTTTTACTTTAAAAATAATATCGGGCATTTTATGAGGAACTGGGGTAACCGTTGGAATTGGATGATTAACGGGAGGGTCAAGGGTTGAATTGGCAGCAAATTGTTTGGCAAATAGTTCTGCCTTCCCTTTAGCAGTAGAAATAATTTCATCTTCCAAAGTTAGTGGTGGAAAAGAACTGGCACAAAAATTCCTACTTATGTTTTTCGCAAAGGACCAGAAGGATTTGCTGCCATTTGAGCAAGAAAGAACTTTGTTTTTGATACGATTGTCGAAGGAGTCTTTGGCTTCAGAAATTGTTTGATTGTAGTAGTTTCTTGCTTCAATGCTGGCCTGTCGGTTTTCTGGACTAGGATCCTGTAGAAACTTCTTGTGAGCCTGAACTTTTAAAATTCTGGCTTTTTCACAAGATTTGGAAAACCAGGGTTTGTTATTGGATTTTTTGGGGTTTTTGATGGTGTGTGGAATATAGGTTTCAATGCCCAATTGAATTGATTCAGTAAGTTGATTGCAAATTTGGGAAGGATCACGAGAAGAAAAGCAGATGGAATTCCAGGGGTAAGTGGCGAAGAAGTCCCTTAGGCCATCCCAGTCGGCTGAGTTGTAGTGCCATACGGTGCGTGGTGGCATGTATTCATTTACCTCGGGATGTGCAGGGTAAGATATAGTAACTAAGCCATGATCTGAGCGACCTAGGGGTGCTGTGACAGATGTTTCATAGAGTTCGGGGTTTGTAGTAAGAAAGAGATCTAGGGGATTTGAACTATGATTTGGGACTCTAGGAAAGTAGGTGGGTTCCATAATAAGGTTGGTAAGAGAGTTACTGACTGCGAAGATTTCGGCTGCTCTGCCTTGGGGGTCAGTTTTTGAAGAGCCCAGCCAATCCTTATTATGGACATTGAAGTCGCCAAGCACGATTACTTCAGCCGATGGAAACTGAGAAATTATGCTATCGATCTTTGTTGAAAGAAAGTCAAAGAATTCGACATAGGAATTATTAGATGGGGACCTGTACAAACAGCAGATAAATTTAGTTGAAGACCTAAGGGAAAGTTTGAGCCAAAGGATATCAGGCCTACCCGATTCAAGATTAGAAACTCGAGCACAGGCCAGATCGTTGCGGACGTAAGCACATACGCCACCATGTGGGCGGAAAGACGAAATAAGTTCGTAGCCTGGGAAGAGAAGGTGGCTGGTTGAAGATTTAGAACTTATTTGTGTTTCCGTTAAAAACAGTATGTGGGGCTTAGATGACTGAAGGTGATGGTGAACGGAGTTTATATTGGTGGTAAGCCCACATATGTTTGCAAAAGAAATTAAACTTCTCGATGAAGGCCTCCCGGATGCACCCCTCGCCCGGAGATCCGAATGGAGGGGTATTTTACCTCCGGAATATTTTACTTCCGGGTGTGTCGCCATCATTTGTACATAGTTTGGGGGTTAAAAGGAAAAAAAGAAAAGAAAAAGAAGGAAGAAGGAAAACTGACTCACAAACCCAGAACCCGAAACGTTGTACAAAATAAACAAAAAACGTTGTACAAAATAAACAAAAATATCAGCTTGTTTATATATATATATATATATATATATATATATATATATATATATATATATATATATATATATTGTAATATACGGGATTTAAATAAAACAATGTGTCCCGAAACTTAACATTTTATTCGATTCCGACACCGGTATAAAAATAATATCGCACAATATGCGAATGGTTTAAACGATAAAAACATACTGAGGTATGTATTACAAACTAGCATATCATTCTAACAAAAGGCCCACTTTGAAGCCACCACACTCCCTGGGGTCTAAAACCCTACTTTACCAATCTAAAACCAAACGGTCTGGTGGCTTCCTAGCGCGCTGTGGCCTCAAAACAACATTTTCGGCCTTATTATTACTTTCAAAAACCATGTTTGGTAAACTACGTCTAGCACAAATCTTTTCAGATTCTTTACCATTACTATTTACTAAATTAGAAGGTAAATTATATGATACATCGTCTAACTCTAAATCTAAACACTCACGAATTTGATTTATATGACGTTTCCAAATAAGAGGTGTACCAATAACGTTTACTATATAGGTATATGGACCAATTTTCTTCTGAATTTTGCACTTGCACCACACTACACTATTAGGATTGCGATAATCTTTACAAATAACTGTCTGACCCACACTAAGTTTTGGTTTCCTTCTCCCCCGAAAATTTTTTACTTGACGTTTTTGTGCTTGTTTAATATTTTGAAAAACAACATTTGAAGTACATGAACTTGTATTGTCAAGCAAGGGATTTAATTGCGTGAAACGAGTTCTTACATTATGCCCTAATAGTAATTGTGCTGGAGAGTAACCAGTGCTACAGTGAACTGTATTTCTATAGTCAAACAAAAACTCATTTAGTCTTATCAGCAAATTTTTATCAAAATTAACCTTTTTCAGAAATTGTTTAACCGTCTTTACAGTATTTTCCGCACAGCCGTTTGTGCTTGGATTAAACGGTGAAATCGTTTTGTGTTTAATTCCTAACTTTTTTAAAAATGATTGAAATTCATTAGAGGTAAACGGAGGACCGTTATCAGAGACTATATACTTCGGAATACCGAACTGTGCAAATAAAGCAAAAAGTTTATCTACAGTAGAAAAAGCATTAGTGCTATTCATATTATAAACCTCTATCCACTTAGAAAATGCATCAGTAACGCATAAAAACATTTTTTGTTTAAAAGGTCCTAAAAATCTAAATGTAACCTTTCCCAAGCATTTTCTGGAAATTTCCAAGGAATCAAAGGGCAGCTTTCTGGTGTGGCTTGAAATTTTAAACAGACATTACAAGACTTGCATATTTTTTCTATATCATTATTTAACGATGGCCACCAAATATAATTTCTAGCTAGCGATTTAGTTTTTACCATTCCCATGTGTGAATTATGTAATTCCTTTAACATGGTTGCTTGCAACGAAAAAGGAATTATTACTCTATAACCCCACATTAAAACATTATTTTCAATAGTTATTTCATTTTTTCGAATAAAATATGCCTTGTACTCATTTTCTACCGCATTTGGCCAGCCGTGCACCAGAAAGTGTAATATTTTCTTTAAAACAGCGTCATTAGCGGTTTCTGTTTGAATTTTTCTATGTCTATGGGTATATCTTGTTTATCTATAAAATTTAAATAGGTAAAATCTAAATCTGTGTCATTAGGCGCAGCTTCTATTGGAAAACGAGAGAAAAAATCTGAGACATTTTTTTCAGAATTAATATATTCAATATCATATGTATATCCTGACAACAGCCACGCATATCTTTGCAACCTGTTTGCTGCCATTTGTGGAATCCCTTTTTATTTCCAAAATTGCTAGCAACGGTTTACTGTCGGTAACTAAGGTAAATCTGCGACCAAACAAATACTGATTAAACCTTGTAACGCCGAAAACCAAAGCAACAGCTTCACGATCTATTTGGCTATATTTCTTTTCGGCATCGTTTAATGTTCTTGACGCGAAACAAATAGGCTTTTCGATACCGTTTTCAAATACATGAGATAGCACTGCCCCGACGCCGTATGGTGACGCATCACAAGTTAATTTAACTTTTAATTCGGGGTTATAATGAACCAAAATGTCATCCGAAGCAATAATGCTTTTTAATTTTTTAAAACTTGCCTCGCAGTTTTCGGACCACTTAAAGGGAATATCATTTTTTAAAAGGCTATACAGAGGATTAGCTAAAGAAGCCATGTTGGGAATAAACTTTCTATAGTAATTTATCAAACCTAGAAAAGATTGCAATTGCACTTTGTCTTTCGGTGGTGAAGCATTTAAAATTGCTTTTATTTTTTCAGGTGATTTCATAAGACCGTTTTTATTTAAAATATAACCCAAATAAGATACCTGTTCCTGGAAAAACATACATTTATTTTTCTTAATTTTAAGACCGCAAGATTTCAATCTGTTAAAAACTTCATTTAACCTAAATGTATGTTCTTCCATATTTTTTCCAGTAACTAAGACATCATCTTGAAAGCAAACAACGCCTGAAATACCTTGCAAAACTCTTTCAATTATCCTTTGAAAAGCAGAAGGTCCAATGGAAATACCGAAAGGTAAACGATTATAGTAAAACAAACCCTTATGTGTACTAATGGTAGTCAAAAGTTTTGAATTTTCATTGAGCAAAACTTGCTGATAAGCATGAGAGAGATCTATTTTTGAAAATGTTTTACCACCCTGTAGTTGCGTAAATAGATCTTCTATGCGCGGAATAGGAAACCTATCCACCTCAATTACTTGATTTAAAGTTATTTTGTAATCACCGCATATCCGAACGGTCCCATCACTTTTTAAAACAGGCACGATTGGTGTACCCCAATTACTATAATCTACAGGGGTTAAAATTTGCAAATCTACTAGCCGGTCTAATTCTTGCTCCACTTTATCTTTTAGGGCATATGGAAGAGCTCTTGGCTTAAAGAATTTAGCTTGTACATTTGGTTTTAATTTAATTTCAATTTTACCTTTGGTAAACGTTCCCACCCCTTCTGAAAATACATCTTTATACTTATTTTCTAAATTTAAAAGAAAATTTTGTTCTAAATTAACGTATTTAATTTGCTGAATTCCCAAATTAAACTTGTTCATAAAATCGCGTCCCAAAAGTGGTGGGCCACCATTATTAACTACAAAAACATCAAGTTTACAAGTATTTTCATTGTATGTAAAATTTAATGGAACCACCCCAGTAGGGTTTATTTTTTCACCTGAGTAACTAATTAATGAAATATCAGGAGGATGTAAAGATATGTGGGAAAAAAATCTATAATAAAAATCATTTGAGATAGCTGTAACAGCACTCCCACTATCTAATTCAAAATCTAATTTTATATTTTCTACCTCAATATTTATTTTAATCGGTAAATTTTTATAAGCTGTATCGACTTTGAACACATGCAAAAAATTATCGCTTTGATTGTTATCTTCCAATGTATTTTGACCATCGATTTCGAGAAAGTATGATCTTTTTTAAAATCGTTGCGAGAGTTTTTGCATATGCTCGATAAATGTCCTTTAACGCCACAAACATGACATGTATAGTTACGATATCGGCAAATTTCCATAGGATGTCCCATTTTTCCACAAACCAAACACATGATGGTACTGCCTCCCTGCCTGGAAAACTGCTTGCTGCTACCACTTATATTTTTATCCTGATATCCAGAAGAAATAGGTTTACTTCTACTGTTTGTCCTTTGTAAATACACTGGTTGATCTTTATTTTGCACACTATCCTCAAAATTTTCTTGAGGAGCGGTGACCCTATAGATTTGAGACTCGGTTTTGACATGAGGTTCACTGGCAATATTGTCGTAAAAACTTTTAGCGACTTCAACATTCTGTGCCAATTCAACAGCTTTTGAAAATGTCAGATCCAAAGCATCTTCTTGAAAAATCTTTTCTATTATACGACCTTTTTGCATGCCGAAAATGAATTTATCTCGCATAGCATCATTTAAAAAATTGCCAAACTTGCAATCAGCGGCCAGATGTCGTACCCGTACCGCCCATTCACTTACAGATTCCTCATTGTTTTGGTGAGCTTCATAAAAATCAGCCTTTCACCCCAGACACTTTTCTTTCTGCCAAAATGACCATCCAATTTTTCTATTATCTTTGAGTATGTGGTTTTATCGGGATCGTCGGGGACCAGCAAATCGGTTAACACTGTGTAAGCGTATTCCGTTAAGTTATTTAATAGCAGAGCTCGTTTTAAATCATCATCTTTTATTTTATTTATTACAAAAAACTGAACTAATTGCTTTTTATACACATCCCACTTATTTACGTTTGGGTCAAACTCGCGTATCGTGCCTAATTGCGCGGCTAAAACTCCACTCGCCGTTGCACCCGCGTCACTATCGTTTTTGCCCATTATTACTACAGTACTTTTTACTAATTTAATTTAAACAAAAACTTTTTGTCCTTATTTCCTCGTCGCCATTGTAATATACGGGATTTAAATAAAACAATGTGTCCCGAAACTTAACATTTTATTCGATTCCGACACCGGTATAAAAATAATATCGCACAATATGCGAATGGTTTAAACGATAAAAACATACTGAGGTATGTATTACAAACTAGCATATCATTCTAACAAAAGGCCCACTTTGAAGCCACCACATATATATATATATATATATATATATATATATATATATATATATATATATAAAATATATTTTTTTTTGAATATTACATTACCATCAAAACAATCTTTTAAAATGCTTTAAAAAAATACTACATTTGATGTGTCTGTCTCAATTAGTTTCGGAAATATGACCATCCAAATCTGAAAAATAATTTTAAATTATTCTTAGAAGCGTAATAGAGATACACTTCCCAACTTTATTTTTTAACGTATAAAATAAATAAAAACACTTTTTTGTTGGGTAGATTTTGTGGAATCCATATCTTTTATCAGAATGCTTTTATCTTTTAGTGTAGGACAAAACATTAACTTTTAAAATGGAAAATCTTGTAAATTATAAAAATCTTGAATCTGTCCTTACACTCAGAAGTAGCAAAAAAGTAGGAAGGCAATTGTAAGTACAAAAACTGATAAAGAAAAGGTAAAAAATCTTTGACAAAAGTAGCGAGACTTCGCTGAGACTGCATCGGAAACACAACAATAGCTCTTATTATTTAAACTCTTTACTTTTTTAGTAAAAAGTCTAATAATAAACTAAGTAGATTAAATGTTGTATATTTATGTTTACTTAAAATACATTTTCAAGTTTAATATTACCCCATATCCTCATAATCCTTATAATTTTGCGTACATGTAATTTGGAGTATCTACTTTGAAATACACAGCATGAGCCATTAAAATTTCAAAGTTGCTTTTTGGTTAATATAATGAATTTCTATCCCATAGTGTATCGGCACGTCGCTGTAAAGGATAGCGGCGCCTTTGTATAAAATAGTCCGATTGCAGGCGGCCTTTTTATGTGTTTTTGTATTATTTTCAAAGGGTGCCGAATTTGCGCTTTTAAAATGTTCTTACTATAAAATATATAAATTTATTATCAATTATTTAGGTATAACTGGTACAGATGGTGAAATATGGAAGGAACAAAGAACATTCCTAGTGACACATCTCAGAGCGCTAGGATTCGGAAAAGTACTGTGGAAGAAATGGTAAAAGAGGAAATTCAAGACATTATGAAAAAAATTGAAACAAATCTGGAAAATGTCGATTTAGCTGCAGCACTAGCGCCCTCTGTCTTAAATATATTGTGGACGTTGACAAGCGGTACGAAAATCTTTTATTTCAATCATTTCAAAAGAACATTAAAATATTTTGGCCAATATGTTTGCTTAATTCACTGACTTTTAAGAACAATTTATGGTAATTTTCTAGAAACCTACGGGAACTCCGATTTTGACGAAATTTAGTATACGGGGTTTTTTGGGGCGCTGATCACGAATCTAGATTTTCTGGCGGAAACGTTTTGTTCTCGAGATATTCATCATCAAAGTTTAAATTGAAACTAAGCTTATTTTCACTATATGCCCCCTTCTTTTTGCACACAATTCTTGATTTAAAGCTAAAGTGTCACACAATATTTGATTTTCACCTTTAAAAACCCCCGTTTTTTTAAGTTTTTTACATTATTTTTGCATTAAATTGAGTGGCTTTTCTTTGATAATGCGGCAACCATACATACACATAGGGCTTCATGGCACACTGGGATTAAAATGATTCAAAGTATAGGTATGCAATTTAATGCAAAAATAATGTAAAATACGTAAAAAACGGGTTTTAAAAGGTGAAAATTAAATATTGTGTGTCACTTTAGCTTTAAATCAAGAATTGTGTGCAAAAGAAGGGGAATATTGTAAAAATAGGATTAGTTTAAAATTCGTTTTCGCTTTCGCCAAAAAAATCTTTCAGATTCATGATCGGCGCCTCAAAAACCCCCGTATACCAAATTTCGTCAAAATCGGAGTTGCCGCAGGTTTCTAGAAAATTACCCAATTTATTTTTTATATACCTACACACCAAAATTTATTAGTTACAATTCATGCTCTTAGGACAATTAAATTGGTATGCAGGTAGAGATTAAAGAATCCGAAATCTGGTACTATCAACTTCCAAAACTCAATTGTACTACCGATAATACTTTTCTTGACAAATTGCTGAACCCAATCAATTATAGGAGACATTTAAATATATCCAGTTATCGGATACCATTTTCAAAAACTTTTAGGGAAAAAACTATAATTCAGAATATTCTTGAAGCTCTTCACCGGCGAAACAAAGAAAGTTAAGATAAAAGAATTTGTAAAAAAGCATTAAAAAAAAAATAATTATTTAAACGTAAAAATTTGACGCCTTGATCTTGTCTTTTTCTAGGAAGAAGTCTTAAAGGTAATCAACGCATAGACAAACTCATACAACTCCTAACAAGGCGATCAAAAGCCTTCGACATGTCGGGAGGAACCCTCAACAACCATCCCTGGCTTAAATACATAGCTCCAGAGAAAAGTGGATACAATCTCCTTAAAAAATAAATTCCGAAATAAAGTATTTTATAATGGAATCTATTGAAGAACATAAGAAAAATTGGACGGAGGGAAGAAGTGATGACGTTATTTATGCATTTTTGAGCGAGATGAAAAAGAGGGAAGGAAAACACAGTTACTTTTCAGGTAAAACTCAAAATAGTAATATACAGGGTAGGCTGGATCAAAATAATCGACTATTTTTATTTCGGATTCTGATACTAAAAATATGGGTTCCTAGGCACTTCAAAAAATGCTCGGAAATAATGAGCTCTGAATTTTAATAGAAAGATGCGACTCATTTCAATTTTTCATATATTTCTCAGTACCATACAACAAAAATCATATCTCGCCATTTGTTAATCATACAGCAAAACTCTAAAAGAGTTTTTGAAGAAAATTTCACACCACTGTTTTTTGACCAATCAAATGTGTAGTTTTGGTTGCATTACCATGACAACACAAGTATTTATCGGAATTTTTTTCTCCTGTCTGGGGTACCCTGAAGCGAATTATAGTGGATTTTTTTGACATATTCATGGAATTTGTTTTAACGTTATGTATGTCATTCACATACATAATTAAAGAAAATTTTATTTTGTACCAGTTGTAGTATTTCAGACGTAACATAATATAAAAAAATGTAAGGTTTTAAGTCTCTAAATGACAATGTTATACAACTACAGTTAGTAAAATAATATCATAACACTGAAGTACTAGTTATAAGTGAAGAGCAAACGAAAGCAAGGTATAAGTCTAAAAAATTAAAATAAACTATTTTTACCAACTGTAGTAATATAAGGTATATATAATATAAACGAATAAACAATGATAAGCTCTAAAATTACATATGGTAATTTTCTAGAAACCTGCGGCAACTCCGATTTTAACGAAATTTGGTATACGGAAGTTTTTGGTGCGCTGATCACGAATCTGAAAGATTTTTTGGCGGAAACGTTTCGTTCTCGAGATATTCATCATCAAAGTCAAATTTGAACTAAGCTTGTTTTTACTATATTCCCCCTTCTTTTTGCACACAATTTTTGATTTAAAGCTAAAGTGTCACACAATATTTGATTTTCACCTTTTAAAACCCTGTTTTTTCACGTTTTTACATTATTTTTGCATTAAATTGCGTTGCTTTTCTTTGATAATGCGGCAACCATACATACACATAGGGCTTCATGGCACACTGGGATTAAAATAAGTCATAGTATAGCTATGCAATTTAATGCAAAAATAATGTAAAATACGTAAAAAAGGGGTTTTAAAAGGTGAAAATCAAATATTGTGTGCCACTTTTGCTTTAAATCAAGAATTGTGTGCAAAAGAAGGGGGAATATTGTAAAAATAGGATTAGTTTAAATTTCAAGTCTGATGGTGAGTATCTCAAGAACGAAACGTTTCCGCCAAAATTTCTTTCAGATCCTTAATCAGCGCCCCAAAAAACCCCTGTATACCAATTTTCATCAAAATCGGAGTTGCCGCAGATTTCTAGAAAATTACCTTACATATATTTGCACCTATAATTGGTAAAATGAAGAATATTTATTTTATAGTAAAATTTTAAAGCTCGTGTCAAAGTTACAAAAAAGTAATTGTTTTGAATTTTGTAACTTGCTGAAAAATATTTTTTGTTTTTTAAATCTTTGGACAATCCACGAAGGCTGAAAGCCTAAATACTAACGTACC
This sequence comes from Listronotus bonariensis, assembly GCA_014170235.1. Taxonomy (NCBI): domain Eukaryota; kingdom Metazoa; phylum Arthropoda; class Insecta; order Coleoptera; family Curculionidae; genus Listronotus; species Listronotus bonariensis. The sequence goes on along the minus strand of JACEGR010004017.1, from coordinate 9,786 downwards.
GTGGGTGTCTTAAGCAGGGTAAGAGGAAGTTTGTTAACACGGGTCTTAAAAACTTGAAGATTTGGGGGAAATGAAAGACCTCCGCTGGCAGTAGGTTCCACAGTCTAGAAACTCTAGGGATAAAAGAACGAACGAAACGGGAAGTTCGGGGCCTGTCCAATTGGACTGTATAGGGATGCATACGTGCGGCACCATGAGTTTCTCTGTTGGGAGCTGCCAGAGGAGAGACTATACTGGATAATTCGTCGGAGCAGAAGCCGTAAAAGTATCTATAGAAGAGCGATAGATCTCCCACGGCTCAACGATGGGCAAGAGAAGGAAGTCTTTGAGTAAGTAAAGGATCATTAATAAGACGAACAGCCCTTCTTTGAATGGCATCAAGAATGCTGAGAGTTCTGAGGGACGCCATTCCCCAGACATGAGAACAATATTTCAGAGAGGGTCGAATTTGGGACACATACAAAGTGTATAAATTGGAAGGGGAAAAATACTTTTTGGCTCGGAAAAGAAATCTAAGCTTTTTGACGCCGCGGTGGCTATAGATACAATGTGTTTATGCCAGTCAAGGTTATTTTCAAATGTGACGCCCACAAGGTTAAATGTGTCCCCGCTCTGCAAAACCTGGCCACTCCTAAGCAAAGGGTGAATGTTTGATGATTTTTTTCGCGACAAGGAACATGATTGTGTTTTGGATGCATTAAATTGAACGAGATTTCTGGCGCCCCAATCCAATATGAAATTGAGATCCTGTGAAAGAGATATCTGCATCGCCCTGCGTTTGCCTTCCAAGTCGGGTTGAGACATTGGCTTGGGAACCTGAAAAGTGGAGTGAAGGGTACTATCGTCAGCATAACTATGAATTGGATTGGTTGTGGAAGAAAGAAGGTCGTTGATGTGAAGAAGAAACAAAGTTGGTGCTAGTACTGAGCCCTGAGGCACTCCAGCATTAATTTCGTGAAAGCTTGAAGAGTGGCCATCAACAATGACTGATATACGTCGATTAGAAAGATAACTGGAGAGCCAAGAGCAGAGTTTAGTTGGAAGACCGTAGGAGGGAAGTTTATTAAGAAGTGCGTCATGCCAGACTTGGTCGAAAGCTTTATATATATCAAGAGCAACGATCTGGGACTCACCTAGAAACTCAAGAGACTTGTTCCAGTTGTGTGAAACGAAGGAAAGAAGATCTGCTGTAGATCTCTTGTGACAAAATCGGTATTGCCTGTCATGTAAAATTTTATGTTTTTCTAAATACCTAAGAATTTGCGAGTTAATGGATTTGTCCATTACTTTACAAAGCATTGAGAGGAGTGAAATGGGTCTATAGTTGGATGAAAGAGATTTAGATCCTTTCTTGGGAATAGGCTGGACACGTGCAGCTCTCCAGCGGTCTGGAAAAATACCCATTATTGACAATTGAGTTTCTTCTATTTCTATACAAAAAGAGTATACTTTTTAAGTAAGTTACAAAATCCAAAAAAAGTTATTTTTCTTAAAATTGATCAATCTTTGACTTTAAAAATATCTTTTTATTGGTTGGATTTATGAAAGAAGTTTAAGGTTCCTTTTTTGAAGAGAGTTGAATTTCCGATAAAAATGGTAGATGCTCAATAATTGGCAATAATTATTTTTCCTTGTGTTACAAAATTCAGACAAAAAGTGATTTTTTTTTAATCCTTTAATCTTTGACCTTGAATATTGCTTTAATGGTTAGATTTATCGAAAAAGTATAAGAGACCTTTATTGTATTCAATTTCCTATAAAAAACTTTTCTAGAGTTTTGCTTTGTGGTTTAGGAATAGTGAGATATGGACTTTTTTGTATGAGACTGAAAAAAAAATGCAAAACTGTTATAGAGCGGGTCTTCCATTTAAAATTAAGGCCTCATCTTTACCGACCATTCTCTGGAGGAAACAATTTGTCAGTGTCAGAAGTCAAAATAAATCATCGATTTTTTTACCTATCCAAATTCAGGGTGTTTATTTAAAAAAGGTATCGAAGTTATAGCGAATTATGTGGAAGTATGAGGAAGTATGGAGAATTATGGGGAAGTATAGGGGAAGTAAGGGAAAGTATGGGAAAGTATGAGGAAGTAAAGGGAAAGTCTAGGGAAGTATGGGGAAGTATGAGGTAGTAAGAGGAAGTAAAGGGAGGTATGGGGAAGTATAGGGAATTATGAGGTAGTAAGAGGAAGTATAGGGAGGTATGGGGAAGTATAGGGAAATATGGGAAAGTATGGGGAAGTATGAGGTAGTAAGAGGAAGTATGGAAAATTATTTTAAAGTATGAGAAAGTATAAGGTAGTAAGAGAAATTATGGGGAAGTATGGAGAATTTTGTTGGAAGTTGGGGAATTATCTCAGAAATTATACAATATAGAAAACTTATCGAAAACAATCAGGATCCCCAGGTCCAAAATACATAGTACATAATATATAGGGTGTTACAGTATGTTGTAAACAAATCTAAGGGCAGATTTTACTATTGAAAATATGAAAAAGTCGTCCGCAAATCCCTCGTTCTCAAGATCAAGGAAGTAATTTTAATTACATTTAATAAGTCCAGGGGCGTCTCGAGCGGTAACAGCAAGAATATTTCTAACAAAAAAACCGTACGCCACTGACTGTGTAAATGGGTGTACAATTTTTGTGCTTTCTTTAGATTAAGCATATAAAAATACAGCTTTTATGTTTTTATTTTTTTTCGTATCTTGTTTACTTTAAAAATAAAAAAATACAATCCACTACGTTGCACATTTTTAGACCAGAAATGAATCATTGCGGGAATTTTTTCTCTTAATTTAATTAGGATTTTATAATTTTATATTAACAATAAATACCTATTTAGGTAAGGTTTATACCAACTGTAACAATTTTTACTAAAATAAGTGATGTAAAGTTTTTCAGTTTTTTTTTTTTTGAAAAATTTAATACTCTGTATCTTGACCACCAAAAATTTCCAGATCCATGTTTATAGGAACTTTTCTTTCTATTTTCTAATGTGGAATATTCCCCTAAATGTTTTTACCATCATGTGTCCCAAATTCGACCCTCTCTGGAATATTGTTCTCATGTCTGGGGAATGGCATTCCCTACAACCCTCAGCATTCTTGATGTCATTCAAAGAAGGGCTGTTCGTCATATTAATGATCCTTTACTTACTCAAAGACTTCCTTCTCTTGCCCATCGTCGAGCTGTGGGAGATCTATCGCTCTTCTATAGATACTTTTACGGCTTCTGCTCCGACGAATTATCCAGTATAGTCCCTCCTCTTGCAGCTCCCAACAGAGAAACTCGTGGTACCGCCCGTATGCATCCCTATACGATTCAATTGGACAGGCCCCGAACTTCCATTTCGTTCGTTCTTTTATCCCTAGAGTTTCTAGACTGTGGAACCTACTGCCAGCGGAGGTCTTTCATTTCCCCCAAATCTTCAAGTTTTTAAGTCCCGTGTTAACAAACTTCCTCTTACCCTGCTTAAGACACCCACGGTACATTAGTATTTAAGCTTTCAGCCTTCGTGGATTGTCCAAAGATAAAAAAATCATACTATAACACCCTGTATATACCTAAAAGTCTCAATTTACCTACAACACTAAAGTTACTTTTAGATGACCAACTAGTCATGGTATGTCTGGACATCTTTATTGCTGGCTCGACTACAACAAGTAACACCATAAACTTCGCATTTCTAGCTATGATTCTTTATCCAGAAATACAAGAGAAGGTATATCAATGCCTCGTTAGTACCTTCGACGATAACGAGGATATTTCTTACTGTGATAGGCAACGGTAAGCGGTAAGAAACAGTTCGTAAGTAGATTAAAAACACGCAATATTCATAACCTAGTCATAAAAAATCGTCATTTTTGAATTATTATTGCTATTATAGATTATTAATATCTCAAGAATTGTACAAATAATAAAACATTTTTTAGAGTGCCATATATCGAAGCTGTATTATTAGAATGCCAAAGATTTTTTCCAGTTGTTCCAATCTGTGGACCAAGAAGGGTACTAAAAACGGCTCAGCTAGAAGAATACATAATTCCAAAGGTCAGTACCACTGATCTCGATGGATTGCCAATGTTATAACCTGCGCGAACCAAAAGTTACATTTCATGGGCGAAAAAACCGGTTTGTGCGCAAGCAAGTTAAGGGTAAACCCACCTGGCGCCAAACAAACTATCCGCATTATCGGAAAGAATTTGTCGACGGCGTCCTGGTTTTCTGTTCGAAGTACAGTAGCTAATGAGCGTCACGGTCAGACCGCGGACGAAGGGTACGGGGTGCCGGTGTTTGTATTTTGCCACGGCTTTTAAGTGCGCATGTTCGTCCACCCATTCATTTGTTTACTGCGCGAGGTCGTTAAAATCCGAAAAATGCATCTTGCCACTGCGGATCTAAATGTAGGTTATCTATGGTCAGTACTAGCTAGGTAGGTTTCTAAAAGTCTTGTCGTACGACTCTGTAAACTTCTGTTATTCAAAGCGCTGTCCATCGCAGCTGATGCATTCATTCATACACATAAACCATTTAATACAAATGCCCGACCACCTTTTTTTGGTACTAAATTACATATTTATCTAAAGCTGATAATAAATCCTTTGCTAAACGAAAACCTTAAGCTGCTTTTTATGTAGGGAAATAACCCAAAGATGCATGGTGCTAGATCTGGGCTTTACGGTGGATGCTCTAACACTTTTAAACCTGATAGTGCGAGAAACTTTCTACTTTTGTGAGGGAGGGAGTGACAAATTTGACATTCTGCTTGGACCGTTTGATCCTCTCATCCTTCTACAAAAAAAGTATACCTTATTTAAATCGATATCTTACATCGTTTTTTATAAAATTACATTTTTAATACAGGCATACCAACATTTTGTATATAATAAAAAGGTCCATTTATTTGAGAAAATGATTAAAATATAATAAATAATATATATTTTTTTATCTTTGTATCGACCACGAAGGCTAAAAGCCTAAATACTAACGTACCGTGGGTGTCTTAAGCCAGGTAAGAGGGAGTTTGTTGACACGGTATTTAAAAACTTGAAAATTTGGGGGAGAAGAAAAGACCACCGCGGGAAGCAAGTTCCACATTCTATAAACTCTAGGGATAAAAGAACGAACATAGTGGGAAGTGCGGAGCCTGTCCAGTTGGATCGTATAGGGATGCATACGCGCGGCACCAAGAGGTTCTCTGGTGGGAACCGTGAGTGGAGGAACTATACTGAATAATTCTACAGAGCAGAAGCCATTGAAATACCTATAAAAAGCGATAAATCCTCCACAGCCCGACGACGGGCAAGAGAGGGAAGCCTTTCTGTAAGTAAAGGATCATTAATGAGACAAATAGCTCTTCTTTGGATGGAATTAAGAATGCTTGTGGTGGTGAGGGACGCCATGCCCCAGATATGAGAACAATATTCCAAGGAAGGTCGGATTTAAGGCACATATAAAGTGTATAAATTAGAAGGGAAAAATACTTTTGGTTTGAAAGAGAAATCCAAGCTTTTTTGAAGCTGCCGTGGCTATAGATACAATGTGTTTATGCCAGGTAAGATTACTCTCAAACGTAACGCCCACAAGATTTAAGTGTCATTGCTCTGTAAAACTTGGCCGCTCATAAGTAGAGGATGAGTATTTGATGACTCTTTTCGCGACAAGGAACATGATTGTGCTTTGGATGCATTTTTTGGCGCCCCAATCCAATTTTAAATTAAGATCCTGCAAAAGAGATATTTGCATCGTTCTGCGTTTGTTTTCCAAATCAGGTTTAGTGATGGGTTTAGGAACCTGAAAACTAGAGTGAAGGGTACCATCGTCGGTGAAACTATGAATGGAATTAGTTGTGGACCAGAGAAGGTCGTTGATGTGAAGAAGAAACAATGTTGGTGCCAGTACTGAGCCCTGAGGCACTTTAGCATTTACTTGGTGAAAGCTTGTAGAATGGCCGTCCACAATAACTGATATACGTCGATCAGATAGATAACTAGACAGCCAAGTACAGAGTTTAGTTGAAAGACCATAGGAGGGAAGTTTATTAAGAAGTGCGGCATGCTAGACCTGGTCAAAAGATTTGGATATATCTTTTGACCAGGATCTTTTGTGGCGAAATCCATACTTCCTGTCATGCAAAATTTTGTGTTTTTCTAAATACTTAAGAATTTGTGAATTAATAAAGTTTTCCATTACTTTACAAAGAACTGAGAAAATTGAAATTGGTCTATAGTACAAGAAGAGATTTAGATCCTTTCTTGGGAATAGGTTGAACACGTGCAACTTTCCAGCTCTTCGGAAAGATACCTGTGTCGTAAGAAATTCGAAAGAGCCGAGTTAAAATAGATGCAAGTTCTGGAGCACATTTTTTAAAAACGACTGCTGGTATGCCGTCCAGCCCAAACGATTTCTGTGTGTTAAGAGAAGAAACGCTTACGCTTAATGTGTTTTACCTTAAAAATAATATCGGGCATTTTATGAGAAACTGGGGCAATAGCTGGAATTGGATGATTTATTAAATAATGTATACCTTTTTTGTAGAAAAATAAAGTTTCAAACGGTTAAAGCAAAATGTCCAATTTGTCACCAATGTCAAAAATAAATACGTGAAATAAAAAAAATCATTTCACCCTGTGAACCAACTTACTAAACAGCTGTTAACCTATATGGAAAATAGCAATACTATGAAGTTATTTAATTGCCTAAATATCATTGGTAATGTGGCAACAGTTCAAAGGTTATAAAGGTCAATAACTCCCCAACGAACCGCAATGTATTTTTTTATATGAAGTACTAACATTATTTTAGCTTACTCTATCAACCCTATCATTTATGACCATACCTTTCCGGGCACCCTGTATATACATACATTTTTAATTTTTGAGCTTTATAAATCAGGGTGGGGACATCATTAAATGTCCATATTTGCAGTTAGGTGTGTTTAGGTAAAAAAAACATCGGTTACAAAAGATGGAGGGTTCCCCCCGTATGACCTTCTATAATCTAAATTTATTATTATTATTACTAATATACAAAAATTTTTATTAAATCTATCCGCAAGCTGATAAATTATAAATTTAGTAAAACTAAAAGAACCTAATAGCGGAAATTATGTCAACTTGATCTTTTGCTTTAGTTGCCACGTTTATTGGTACATGACATTAAATTCATATTAAAATAAATTCTAGTAGGCATAGAGTTACTTTTTTACCCCTTTATGCGGTGTACTAAAATTGAGTATACTTTATGCCAACTAACCCATTTCTGACGGTAAAAAAATTATTTAACTAATTAAAAAAACAAGCATCTGATTAAAAAAAAAAACCAAAAAGAATTCGTATCCGCCAGGTTTATTATTTTTATTTTTATTCTTTCACACGCAACATAAATATTTTCCTTTTTTTAGAACACAACCGTTTTAATAAACCTACACTCAGTACATCACGACAGGGAATATTGGAAAGATCCAGAAAAATTCAGCCCTGAAAGATTTTTAGACAAAGACGGCAATCTAACTGCGCAGGATAGAATACTAACATTTGGATTAGGTACGTGTCTGGATATACACTGCCGGCCAAAAGTTTGAGACCACCTACTTGAAAAGAGGAAATTTTACTAAAACTCAGAAATAAGGACAAATGCTTAATTAATTAATTAATTAATATGTTTACTTGTTTTTTTTTCGACTTACATTAAAAATTAACCAAAAAAATGAAAAATTATCAACTTATATCGTCAAAAACGCCTTACATATTTTAAACAGATTTTTCGTCAAAAAACCCTCCCTTACATTTTATGACTTTTTTACAAGTCGTGGCATACGAGCAATTAATTTATCAATGGTTTCTTGAGAAATGTTGTTCCAGCTTTCTTGTAAAGCCTTCCACATGTCATTTTGCGAGGAGGGATAACAACTTCGCACTTTTCTATCAAGCTCTTCCCACAAAAGCTTAATTGGGTTAAGATCCGGGCTTTGTGGGGGCCACACCATATTTTTTAATATCCCCTCTGTTTCTTTATTTTCTAAATAATCCCTGCATAATTTAGAACTATGTTTAGGATCATTATCCTGTTGGAAAAAAATCCGTTGCCAATTAATCTTGTACCAGATGAAACGGCATTTTGCTGAAGTATTCTTTCATACTGCTCCTTTTTCCTTATTCCTTTGACTCGTACCAAATCTCAGGTTCCATAGTTTGAAAAGCAGCCCCAGCGGTTCCATAGACCATAATGGAACCACTCAACATGCGTGACTGTTGGCACCACACAGTCTGGCAACATCTTTTCGTCCTCGCTATGTCGTACAAAAATTCGTCCTTTTGAACCAAATATTTCAAATTTGGATTCATCTGTCCAAAGAACTTTTTAAAGTCTTCTTCGGTCCAGTCTCGATGAGTAAGGGCCCAATGCAACCGTTTCTTTTTGTTTTGTGGCCTTAGTAGTGGTTTTCGAACGGCAACGGGACCAAATAAATTAGCCTTTCGTAATCGTCTTTTTACTGTAGTCAATGACACTGGATTAGATCGGGATTTGTTTACTTTTGCGCGGATTTTTGGTGCTGTTAGACGTCTATTTCGCTTACTGTTAACGACAATGAAATAACCTTCACCAGAAGTGGTAGTTCTTGGCCTTCCCTGATCGCGGACGATCTTGATTACAGCCAGTCTCTTTGTATCGGGTTATTGTGTTATGAACGCCAGTCTTTAACAACTTAAGTTTAGAGGCAATCTTACGTTCAGATTTGCCTTCATTGGGTAAAAAAATATGAGAGCACGAGTTTCACCACTAATTTCACGCACCTTACCCATTTCAAACGTTTTTTACTGTAACAACAACAAGCTCAGACTAACCAAGGTAGAGGAAGAATAATTCTATAAAAACTAATGAAACGAATGTCTTTTAGGAAGCTTATATGATCCCTAATTTTGGTTAACCTGAAACAAATCCAAAATAAGTAGTAATAAGCAGCTCATAAAATTATTACACTGACTTTATCATATCGTTCTTGCGCAGCACTTTTTAAATTTTTTAAAACCAATAGACATTATTTGGTTGTTAACTTAAAAATATACGTAAAGCATGACGTTTATATATTTTTTAATAACAAAAGAATATGCAGGTTTTTAAATTAACTGTATATCATATGTAGCTTTAAAATATTTGGTTGGCAACAAAGATTTTTACAAGTGGTCTCAAACTTTTGGCCGGCAGTGTAAATATTATTAGTGGCTTTTCTAACCTGTTACTGAAATCTAAATCTGAATCTTTTTTGTATACAGGGTTATTTTTAAGTCGGTAGTTTCCTTTTAACACTGTATAAAATGCAGAGAAAAATAAAATTATATCCGAAAATGCTTTCTTTCCAAGATACAGGATGTTAAAATTTAAGAAAAAAATGCCTTTTAATTATACCTTTTCTACCACTAGATATTTTCACAAAATTTAGTACTTTTTTGAGTACATTAAATTTTTTGCTGCAAAAGTTTTTAAAAAACTTAACGAAGCGGCGTTCGAAAACAATTCTTTTTGAAGATAAAAAAGTACGCCACTGGTTTTTATCGAATCAATATTATTGTTAAGATAATCATTTACTTGAATTAAGAGTTAATTTGGTCTCTTTATATATTTCCGTACAACGAACGGTTTTCGTTTAAATAAAAAAGCAATTTTTGATGCATGGCAAAATCACGAAAATCTGATAAGGTATTTCGTATGTAAAATTCCTTTTGTCTTCTATTAACAATCCACTACGTTTATATCGAATAGTTGAAGCTAGCTTGACTTAAAGC